>JAHSUH010004676.1:0-38775 GCA_025388415.1 Cynanchum wilfordii | reverse complement strand
TTTGTTGATAAATATTCTATATCTTCATTAGTCATAACTTCTAATTTTTCTAAGTTTAACCTAGTTTTCCTAAATTGTCTTTGGATTTTAGTTGCTTGCTAAATTATACTTAATAGTTTCTAATTTAATATACCTTTGGATCATACAAGCATTATCATAATCTTCTATACCTAAATATTGATTTAATTGTATACCATAAATATCTAATTTATCCATATCTTTTTAATTGTAATTCTAATATCTCAAGTTTCTTTTGGATTTCATTAAGAAGATTTTCTAAATGTAAAATTCTAAGTTCTCCTTGTTTCATGCTTGAAATTATTGTTTATAGGTTGTTTCTGAATAGGAGGTAAGGAAATATTCAAATCTTTAAGACAGAAAGTGCATGCTTCTTTATGGCATTTATCACATTGATATCTAAGATGTAAGACAAGATATTTAAAACAGTAAATACATGGTTTATCATTACTACCCCTATGTCCTATCCAATTATGAGAGCAGTGTTGTCGTTATGGTTTATCTATAGGCAAATTAACGAAATCTTCTATCCATTGTTCTATCTCTATTTCTAATTCATCTTTTTGTGAAGGGCTTTTTATTATGTCATCTATGTTTTCTGAACAACATAATAATTCATCTATCCAAGAATTTAAGTCATCTTTATCCATTACTGGGTGATTCTGATTAGGACTAGGTATAACTATAGGTTGTTTAGATTCTAAAGATAATTCTAATTTAGGGTTTTGACTAGTGCTAGGCATATTTCTATCCTTTCCTATGAGTTCATAAAATTTTTCTAAATTAAGATGTGCTTTTTCCTGTTGTCTTTGGAAATTATGTCCTCTACGATTTAACATGCGTTCATGCCTTCTTTGAATATTGTACTTCATTTGCGTCAACTGCCTCAAAATATTTATTACTAAATTCAAAAGATTTCTTTATGCAATCGGAGACATCTTCTAAGATTAAATTAAGACATTCTCCATCTAACCTATATTCTAAAGTACCTTTTCCTTTGGTTATTCTATGTGACATACTAACAAATGATCATGTAAGTCTTTATAATGATCTTTTAATACTTGTTCATGAGTTTCTATTTGTGTTTGCATATTGCTTATACTACCTTAATGAGTATTGAAAGTTTGCATATGTGCTAAGCCATTCCTAAGTGTAACAATTCTTGCTTTGCATTGAGCTACAGCTACTTTGTATTCAAAACAGTTTAAACAAGTCCTATATGTCCATGCTACTAATCCTTCTAAAAATTGATATGTTCTTTCTCTTCTTGTTTGTTCATCTTCAAGTTCTAAAAGATTAGGAAATTCTACGGGAGTTTCTTGAGGAGGGTTATCTAGGGGAGGTACTTGATTTCTAATACCAGGCATTTTTATAATTCAATAGTTTCATCTAGGTTTATTAATTCATCGATAAGGTATTCTAATTGATCTATCTTATTTTGATATAAGTTATGTGTTCCCATAAGATCACGTGTTAATCCTAAATCTTCTACTTGATGTTCTTGAGGATAAATAGTGTCGTCTATGCTCATAATACTAAATATGCTTTTCGTATCGGATAAGGTTTCATCTACATGTAACAAGTCTTCATTTACACATTCTATTAATACTGCTTCTTTATTTCTATTATTGTACCTTCTATCACATTCTCTAGCTAAATGATCCGGACTACCACAAGTAAAGCAATTAAGTTTATTTTTATAATTTCTTTTTCTATCAAATCGTCTAACATGTCTATCTCTATTAAGATAAGGTTTCCTAGCATTACTCTTTCTTAAATAATATCTCTTTTTACTACTTTGATATTTCTTCTTAGGCTTAGGTTTTTTATCGGGTTTGTCATACACTTGAGGAGTGTAAATATTTTTACAAAAACTATATTCTCCTTTTAACTGTTTACTAATTGTTATATCAGTGCATTTTTCTACTAATTTTTCAATAACAAATTTGATTTTAGTTCCTACATTATCTAAAACAGGAATATACTTTCCTTCAGCTATAGATTTTTGTTTTTCTTCTAAATATTGTCTAAAAATTTTTGTTCCTAAGGGATCGGGAAGTTTTAAAAATAATTTTTCTCCTATAGTTTGATTATGATAACATCTTGCTATAGTACTATGATGCATAAAATCTAAAAAGAAGGGTTTACAAAATTCCCATTTTCTAAGTTGTAGCATTTCTAATTGCTTTAATGCTATTTCTTGTTTCTTGTCATAACCGAGATTTGGTTGTTCACCAAGAACTAAAAGAGTTACCTTATTTGTAAAATTATAAGGATTATCACCTAATTCTATATCTCTAGCAAATTCTAAAGGGAAATTTGCTTTGTAGCTTTCCCATAGTGCTCTAGCTGTTTCTCCTAAAAATTTTTCTAAATAATTATACATTCCTACAACATCAAAAGTAAAATCTTCTCTAGTATATTCTCTACCAACTATTTGGGACCATGTTTCTAATAGTGTCGGCCATATTTGGGGGTCATGTGCAGTTAAATTTAATATTTTCCCATTATCTATCAAAAGACTACTGTCTAATGTTTCTAAAGGAAGTCTTCGTCCTCTACTTTGATAAATTCTACCTTCATTTCTATCATCATATGTTGAATAAGCGTTTCTAGGCGGTTGTCCTATACTGTAATTACGGTGACTTGCATAGGTCTGTGCGGGTGTATTACTAGACGTACTAGGGCCTTGACTATATGTAGGTGGTACATTAGATGATTCCATTAGGTCATAATTAATATCTTCATATATTACTTGGTATCCATTTGGTGTCCTGTTTAAGAAAATGCGTTTCTAATAAATGTCCTAATTCAACCATTTCTATTTCTAAGGCTAAGACTTCATCTATTGTTAAATCTATACCTTTACCTATGATTATTTGTCCTTCAGGAATTCTAGTCATTATCTTCTATTTCTTCAATATCTAAGTCATTTTGAGTTTGCTCAAGTATAATCACTAAATCTTAAAGAATATGATCCATCACGATTTTTAAACATTTCATGTGATTCTAGTGTATTAATGGATTCTGAACTAGATAAATTTTTTCCCTAAGTTCCATTCTAATCCTTCTAAATTATCTGCTTTTATTTTCATTGGTTCTAAGAATTTTATGCCTTTGGATATGATAGGTTTTGTAATTCCATCTATATTTAACTTACTTTGAATACAACTACCATTTGTAAGTTTTCCTAAAACTCCTATGTTTATTAATAAATTTCCATCATTTCTAATAAAATTTTCATAACCTTTAGCTTGTAACCCTATTACTATCTTATCTAAATCATTTATAGAAAGTAAAAGATCAGGGCTGCAGTAAAATAAGGCTTCATTTTTACTCATATCTAATTCCATTGTTGCTAAAGTAGCTTTTCTAGCATCTTTCCGCCAACTTTTGTCTAAAAGTACTACTAATACCTTTGCTCCTACATGTTTTCTAGTTAGTCCTTTAATTGCTACCATAATTAGGCCAAGATGAGCTAATCTCTTACTTGATTTTTTAATTTTATTTATTGATTCTTTGCTAATAATATCTAGATTGACTGCATTTGTGGTGACTTGGACTTGTTCTTCTCTACTAATCTGTAATAAACTAGTTGCAAGATTTAATGGGCCAGTTCTATATAGAACTCTTGGATTTAATAAACGAATTTGATCATATCTATATAAGTCCAAATTAGATTCTAAATCTATAACTTGTTCTAATGCTCTAATAGGTTCCGAATTATTACTACTTCGGAGCTACTGCCTCTTAGCAATCTACCTAAAAATGTGCCATTATTTATATTAGTTTGTTCTACAGGAGTTGATGTTCTATTGGATAAAGTCCTACTAGATCCCGAAAAAGAATGTCTTGCTAAATTCATTTTCTAATTCCAAAAAGGGGATTTTTATCTTTGAAATTTACTACTTTTTTCTTTACAGGTGTTTCACCTAAATCTATTTTATCTAACCTACTTATTATATCAGCTACATCTGCATTTCTAATGGGGATTACAGGGGGAGGAATTAGGGGATTTTCAGATTTCTTGATTATATGGTTTAGTTTGGATATTACTATTTCTTGAAGACAGATTATAGTATTATTTTGTCGTATTATTTGTTTATCAGTAGGTGTGGTTGAATTATGCCTAGAGTATCCTACAGGTTCCGGTAGATATTCTTCTGTTAATTCTAAAGCTCTCTGGTAATCCTCTGTATTCATGATAATATTAACTGTTTTAAATCTTCTAAATTTTTAGAAAGGAATCCTATTTTTTCTATAATTGTATCCCGACTAGTTTTTATAGTTGTGGAACTAGAGTAATTAAGAGTTTTCATTTTTGCATACATATCATTATTCCGGGATTTTATATATTCTATATTTTCCAATTTTTCTATTACTAATGATTGTAATTTTATTAATCTATCTCTAATATTTAACATTACTTGTTCATTATGTTTATTTATTTCTTCTAACTTAATACTTAATGTAATTATTTTATCTATAATAGTGTTTAATACAGGCTGTTCACAATGGAAATCATGGTTTATGGGTTGATGACTAGCTTGGAAATGACAACGCAGTTTCGAATGTTTACTTAAGTTGCGGATAATTCTATTATATGTTTCTATTTCTAGGTCTAAGTATTCAATTCTTTTAACATTCATTTTAATATTAAGGGAATACTAATTTTCGTTTTCCTTTTAGACTATCTAATTTTAATTCCGGTATTCTAGAATCTTTAATTAAATTGGATATTATCTTATCTGCCCAATTATATACTATTTGTAATAAATCTATATTATGTTGTATGGCCATAATTTTATCTGTACTACACATACGTAATTCATCACCTAATTTGCATTTAAAGTCTATCATTACACGTAAATCTGTATGATCTAATCTAGTAATTCCTACTACAATATTCCAATTATTATTCATGAAAGAAGCTTAAAATATGTGGAGGTATAAAGTAATATAAGGTCCTGGGAAAGATAAGGATGATAACGGGAATTTCGGGAATAGTAACCGCTCGATACCAATAACTCTACAGGGGGTTTCTTAATTATAAACAGAGAACACTACATGCCGCCCCGTGCCATGTATACCCTGTGCCCAAAGATTAACTGGATTTCACACTAATATTAACAAAGTACGTGTCTTGGTGAGGTGAAATTTTCAGCCGGAGCTTCAACAAATTTCCTTAGTCAAGATATAGAGAATAAATCTCTTATTCTTTCCTGTCCTCCAGACGATATTTCATTCCTGTCACTACATGCCGCCCCGTGCCATGTATACCCTGTGCCCAAAGATTAACTGGATTTCACACTAATATTAACAAAGTACGTGTCTTGGTGAGGTGAAATCTCTTAACTGGATTTCACACTAATACTTTTTTTTTTTTTTCTCGTGGGGGTGTTGTTTCTGCCTTCTCTATGTATTCGTATCTGTGGGGGTCTTGCATAATTAACTAATCCTAAAAAGGCTTGCAAATCTTTAATTGTTTTAACTGGAGGGAAGTCTAAGACTTTCTTAGCAATATGAGGTTGTAATTTAATTCTACCATTACCTAATTCTATACCTAAGAATTCTATATTAGTCTTAAAAAACTGTGCTTTTTTACTGCTAATTACTATCCCATTTTTATCAAATTCAGTTAATACTTTTTTTAAATGTTCTACATGATCTATTTTATTCTTACTGAAAACAAGGACATCATCTATATAAACTGCTACAAAATTTCTATGTTTCTCCGAAAATATCATCCATTTTTCTTTGGAAAATACTAGGTGCATTCTTTAAGCCAAATGGCATAACTAACCATTCAAAATGTCCTAGGGGACACGTAAAAGCTGTCCATTCTATACTATCCGGATGCATTTTAATTTGCCAAAAACCAGATTTACAATCAAATTTACTTGAAAATAAAATTGTTTTGTATTCTATTTATTAATTCTACTTTATCAGGAATATCATAAGCATCATCAATTGTATTATCATTTAATCTTCCGTAATCTATAACCATTCTACTTTTCCCTCTAACTATCTCACTATGTTTGTTAACAATAAAAGCAGGAGATCTATGAGGACTAGTACTTCGTCTAATAACTATGTTTGTTAACAATAAAAGCAGGGAGATCTATGAGGACTAGTACTTCGTCTAATAACTTGTAATTTCGTAAATCATTTATATGCATTTCAAATTCTTTAAGGTTTTCATTTGTTGCTTCTATTTTCTTAGAGACTATTCTAAAGTGAGGATCTTTTAATTCTAATTTACAATAAAGAGAATTTCTTGACCAGTGACTTTGTGGATTTTCACCAAATATATTATCTTTTTCTAGTCTACTAATAATATTATCAATTTCATAATGTCCTGTACTAAGCAAATTATAAAGACAAGAATAATTTAAATAAGGGGTAATATCTATATATTCTATATCTATCGATTTTCTTCTATATCTAAAAATTCTTTTTTACACTCACCAGGAGTGGTGCATTGACATCCTACTTCTTCATTTAAGATCCGATGATTTATTATTTCGTAGTGTAAGGGATAGGTGGTGTTTCTAATAAACTAAGGTTATTTTTATGTAAAATCATACCGCAATAGTGATTCAGTACTATATTTAATCCTATAATAAATTTGACTTTACTAAGGGAAAAATCTCTAAGACATATCCTACTAGGACTAACATAAGGGTTTGTGTATCCTTTCTCGGTGTAAAATGCTATTTTATACTTATTTATCTATCTATCATATTTAAAAAGTTGACCATCCATTTGCTCATGGGAAACCCGTTTATCTAAGGGAATGGGACTTTGGTATTTTAAAGGGACAAGTTTACTATCAAGAACAGTGTTGCTACAACCGGAGTCTAACATACCTATTACTTCTAAGTTCCAATTATCTATAGTTATTCTACATTTAATTTTTACGGAATATATCCTAGAATGCTTTGTTGATAAATATTCTATATCTTCATTAGTCATGACTTCTAATTTTTCTAAGTTTAACCTAGTTTTCCTAAATTGTCTTTGGATTTTAGTTGCTTGCTAAATTATACTTAATAGTTTCTAATTTAATATACCTTTGGATCATACAAGCATTATCATAATCTTCTATACCTAAATATTGATTTAATTGTATACCATAAATATCTAATTTATCCATATCTTTTTAATTGTAATTCTAATATCTCAAGTTTCTTTTGGATTTCATTAAGAAGATTTTCTAAATGTAAAATTCTAAGTTCTCTTGTTTCATGCTTGAAATTATTGTTTATAGGTTGTTTCCGAATAGGAGGTAAGGAAATATTCAAATCTTTAAGACAGAAAGTGCATGCTTCTTTATGGCATTTATCACATTGATATCTAAGATGTAAGACAGGATATTTAAAACAGTAAATACATGGTTTATCATTACTACCCCTATGTCCTATCCAATTATGAGAACAGATTGTTGTCATTATGGTTTATCTATAGGCAAATTAACGAAATCTTCTATCCATTGTTCTATTTCTATTTCTAATTCATCTTTTTGTGAAGGGCTTTTTATTATGTCATCTATGTTTTCTGAACAATATAATAATTCATCTATCCAAGAATTTAAGTCATCTTTATCTATTACTGGGTGATTCCGATTAGGACTAGGTATAACTATAGGTTGTTTAGATTCTAAAGATAATTCTAATTTTGGGTTTTGACTAATGCTAGGCATAATACTTCTATCCTTTCCTATGAGTTCATAAAATTTTTCTAAATTAAGATGTGCTTTTTCCTGTTGTCTTTGGAAATTATATCCTCTACGATTTAACATGCGTGCATGCCTTCTTTGAATATTGTACTTCATTTGCGTCAACTGCCTCAAAATATTTATTACTAAATTCAAAAGATTTCTTTATGCAATCGGAGACATCTTCTAAGATTAAATTAAGACATTCTCCATCTAACCTATATTCTAAAGTACCTTTTCCTTTGGTTATTCTATGTGACATACTAACAAATGATCATGTAAGTCTTTATAATGATCTTTTAATACTTGTTCATGAGTTTCTATTTGTGTTTGCATATTGCTTATACTACCTTGATGAGTATTGAAAGTTTGCATATGTGCTAAGCCATTCCTAAGTGTAACAATTCTTGCTTTGCATTGAGCTACAACTACTTTGTATTAAAAACAGTTTAAACAAGTCCTATATGTCCATGCTACTAATCCTTCTAAAAATTGATATGTTCTTTCTCTTCTTGTTTGTTCATCTTCAAGTTCTAAAAGATTAGGAAATTCTACGGGAGTTTCTTGAGGAGGGTTATCTAGGGGAGGTACTTGATTTCTAATACCAGGCATTTTTATAATTCAATAGTTTCATCTAGGTTTATTAATTCATCAATAAGGTATTCTAATTGATCTATCTTATTTTGATATAAGTTATGTGTTCCCATAAGATCACGTGTTAATCCTAAATCTTCTACTTCATGTTCTTGAGGATAAATAGTGTCGTCTATGCTCATAATACTAAATATGCTTTCGTATCGGATAAGGTTTCATCTACATGTAACAAGTCTTCATTTACACATTCTATTAATACTGCTTCTTTATTTCTATTATTGTACCTTCTATCACATTCTCTAGCTAAATGATCCGGACTACCACAAGTAAAGCAATTAAGTTTATTTTTATAATTTCTTTTTCTATCAAATCGTCTAACATGTCTATCTCTATTAAGATAAGGTTTCCTAGCATTACTCTTTCTTAAATAATATCTCTTTTTACTACTTTGATATTTCTTCTTAGGCTTAGGTTTTTTATCGGGTTTGTCATACACTTGAGGAGTGTAAATATTTTTACAAAAACTATATTCTCCTTTTAACTGTTTACTAATTGTTATATCGGTGCATTTTTCTACTAATTTTTCAATAACAAATTTGATTTTAGTTCCTACATTATCTAAAACAGGAATATACTTTCCTTCAGCTATAGATTTTTGTTTTTCTTCTAAATATTGTCTAAAAATTTTTTGTTCCTAAGGGATCGGGAAGTTTTAAAAATAATTTTTCTCCTATAGTTTGATTATGATAACATCTTGCTATAGTACTATGATGCATAAAATCTAAAAAGAAGGGGTTTACAAAATTCCCATTTTCTAAGTTGTAGCATTTCTAATTGCTTTAATGCTATTTCTTGTTTCTTGTCATAACCAGTATTTGGTTGTTCACCAAGAACTAAAAGAGTTACCTTATTTGTAAAATTATAAGGATTATCACCTAATTCTATATCTCTAGCAAATTCTAAAGGGAAATTTGCTTTGTAGCTTTCCCATAGTGCTCTAGCTGTTTCTCCTAAAAATTTTTCTAAATAATTATACATTTCTACAACATCAAAAGTAAAATCTTCTCTAGTATATTCTCTACCAACTATTTGGGACCATGTTTCTAATAGTGTCGGCCATATTTGGGGGTCATGTGCGGTTAAATTTAATATTTTCCCATTATCTATCAAAAGACTACTGTCTAATGTTTCTAAAGGAAGTCTTCGTTCTCTACTTTGATAAATTCTACCTTCATTTCTATCATCATATGCTTTGAATAAGCGTTTCTAGGCGGTTGTCCTATACTGTAATTACGGTGACTTGCATAGGTCTGTGCAGGTGTATTACTAGACGTACTAGGGCCTTGACTATATGTAGGTGGTACATTAGATGATTCCATTAGGTCATAATTAATATCTTCATATATTACTTGGTATCCATTTGGTGTCTGTTTAAGAAAATCTGTTTCTAATAAATGTCCTAATTCAACCATTTCTATTTCTAAGGCTAAGACTTCATCTATTGTTAAATCTATACCTTTACCTATGATTATTTGTCCTTCAGGAATTCTAGTCATTATCTTCTATTTCTTCAATATCTAAGTCATTTTGAGTTTGCTCAGTATAATCACTAAATCTTAAAGAATATGATCCATCACGATTTTTAAACATTTCATGTGATTCCGGTGTATTAATGGATTCGAAACTAGATAAATTTTTTCCTAAGTTCCATTCTAATCCTTCTAAATTATCTGCTTTTATTTTCATTGGTTCTAAGAATTTTATGCCTTTGGATATGATAGGTTTTGTAATTCCATCTATATTTAACTTACTTTGAATACAACTACCATTCGTAAGTTTTCCTAAAACTCCTATGTTTATTAATAAATTTCCATCATTTCTAATAAAATTTTTATAACCTTTAGCTTGTAACCCTATTACTATCTTATCTAAATCATTTATAGAAAGTAAAAGATCGGGGCTGCAGTAAAATAAGGCTTCATTTTTACTCATATCTAATTCCATTGTTGCTAAAGTAGCTTTTCTAGCATCTTTCCGCCAACTTTTGTCTAAAAGTACTACTAATACCTTTGCTCCTACATGTTTTCTAGTTAGTCCTTTAATTGCTACCATAATTAGGCCAAGATGAGCTAATCTCTTACCTGATTTTTTAATTTTATTTATTGATTCTTTGCTAATAATATCTAGATTGACTGCATTTGTGGTGACTTGGACTTGTTCTTCTCTACTAATCTGTAATAAACTAGTTGCAAGATTTAATGGGCCAGTTCTATATAGAACTCTTGGATTTAATAAACGAATTTGATCATATCTATATAAGTCCAAATTAGATTCTAAATCTATAACTTGTTCTAATGCTCTAATAGGTTCCGAATTATTACTACTTCGGAGCTACTGCCTCTTAGCAATCTCCCTAAAAATGTGCCATTATTTATATTAGTTTGTTCTATAGGAGTTGATGTTCTATTGGATAAAGTCCTACTAGATCCTGAAAAAGAATGTCTTGCTAAATTCATTTTCTAATTCCAAAAAGGGGATTTTTATCTTTGAAATTTATACTTAATACTTAATGTAATTATTAAATCTATAATAGTGTTTAATACAGGCTGTTCACAATGGAAATCATGGTTTATGGGTTGATGACTAGCTTGGAAATGACAATGCAGTTTCGAATGTTTACTTAAGTTGCGGATAATTCTATTATATGTTTCTATTTCTAGGTCTAAGTATTCAATTCTTTTAACATTCATTTTAATATTAAGGGAATACTAATTTTCGTTTTCCTTTTAGACTATCTAATTTTAATTCCGGTATTCTAGAATCTTTAATTAAATTGGATATTATCTTATCTGCGCCATTATATACTATTTGTAATAAATCTATATTATGTTGTATGGCCATAATTTTATCCGTACTACACATACGTAATTTTATCCGTACTACACAACTCCTTATGATTTCACCTTAACCTTGCGGCTAATAGGCATCCGGAATAATCAAAGGCCAAACACGGGCTTCTTCCCTAACAGGCCACTCACAATTCCTTAAGCCTTAACCAGAAGTCTATTAATCATAAGAACAATAAAAAGAGACGAACGGACATCCTTAGATCTCACCTTAACCTTACGGCTAATAAGCATCCAAGATATTCAAAGATATCTCTTAAGCTTAACCAGAGTCTTTTGAACTAAGGACGATACATATAAAAGGTAAACGCAATATAGTAAAAACATCAATATGAAAACCCAGTTAAAGAATGCAAAAAGGATATAAGACATAATAAGCATATGATTCCCGAAAGTTTCGGAAAATCATTCCCCTCTTTCCCAGAGGGGTTTTAAGCTAACATCTTAATTAATAACACAAAGATAATACAAACTTACAGTATTATAGATGTTGATTGGAGATACAAACTACAAATCAAACTTTACAAGCTTCAAAGCAATCTTCAAACTTTCTCACACTATATTTTTTTGTCCCTTCTCTCTATGTATTCGTATCTCGTGGGGGTGTTGTTCTATGTTATGTGTTACAAGAGAGGCATTTATATAGGCACACAAATCTTAACAATTAAGACACACAATGCGTAAAAGCTAAAACAAACAAAAACATGACTAAGGCAGCGAAAAGCATATGATGTGCGTCGATACAAACAAACACGCAAAAAGCATAAAGTAAAAGCTGCCAATGGCGAGGAGCCTCCATTCACTGTAGTAACAGTAGATCCATTATTGAGCAAGTGGGTGTAAAGTAAAGCCGCCGGATCTGTCCAAGAATAGTGCAGCGCACTCAGACTTCCATCATATTCTCATTTTCAATAACGTTCATGTCGAAGTCATGCATGCTTGGTCCTGCTGTGGCGAAACCAGGTGGTTCTTCCGTAGCATGAGTGTCAAGATAATCTCCATAGTGACGGAGAAGCTGGTATTGGCTCGTTGATTGGATGTGAAACATTTGAGCCACATCCTCGGTGATGTGATTGAGAAAAGGAATATCAAAGGTCCTTCTGTGTAGATAAGGACTGCCAAATATTTTTAGGTTCCTATCTTCCGAAAGAAGTTGATAGTCATACCGAGGGATGTGCATAATCAATGGTTGTGAAGCCTGCAAATATACTCTAGCCGAGTATATTGTTCTTCTATATCTCCCTTCAGGAGGGAGTAAGTAAATTCCAGTGGGCTTTCACTGCGCCGTTTGTAATCATGAGTTGTAACAAATATGGTGTGTCCGGCCGCATCGGAAGTGTTAGAGATGGAGGAACAGTTTCAAATTCAAGATTGATATATCCATTACGGATAAAGTCAGTCTTAAATATCTGTTGGAGAATGTAGGCAAGCCTCCAAGAAACAGGGTCAATAAAATCCATAACTTGCCTCGGGTGTGAAACAGTAATCCTCTTGATCATTCCAGCCATAAATAAGTTCTTGAAAGATAAAAGGTCGTCCACATCTTCCCATGTTTTTAAAATCAATGGATGCTTGGACAAAATGGAATCCTTTATCACATTTGCAATACTGCTGGGGGTGCTTATCTTCCTTAAAAACGAGTACACTCGGGGCCATTCCTTTGAAAGGACACTCTTTAGTTTCAGCCATAGTACGTAACTGTTCCTGAGTTGTCAAAAGATGATTCTTAGAGCCTTGTAGGACAAACTTTTGGATCAGTTCACGAACTTCTTCAAGTTTCTCGGGAAAAACTTCTAAATATTCCTGCTTGTTGTACAGTTCTTTTTCCCATTCTTTTTTAAGCAAGCTCAACTCGATTCAGGTTCGGTGAGCTTCTTTTCCATGTCCGAAAGTTTCTTTTCAAGGTCAGCAATGCGTCTTGCTTTGTTACCATTCTCAATTATCAGTAACCTTTCCTTTTCACGCCAAGCGGGTGAAAGTATGGGTTCAGTAGGGTCATCATGGTCGGGAGAGGGTTTAGGTTGGAGACAAAGAATTTGACCATTGAGATTAGCTAGGTGGCCAACTAAAGCATGGATAACAGTAAGAAATTGGTTTGATTTTGGTTGATTGAAAAGATTATCAACCAAGCATTGTTGCTCGGGAAAAAGGGGAAATTGGGATCGGAAAGCATTTTTCGGGGGAGAAAGTCATAAGACTATAAGGACCGAATTTGAATTGGCTAGGAATATTGGTTGCCATCTGCAATATTAAGAAAATGTCAAGGACAGTAAAAAATAATAATAATAAATCTAAGTTATGCAAAGATTATCCTAATCCCAAATGTCTCGAGGCTCCGTGTAATAAAACGGTACCTGGATTAAGAGCGAATCTTAAACAATATCCGGGAGAACTAAAATATTATCATAAAATAATATTAAGGATAATAATAATTCTATAATAGGATTACCAACTATGGACTCCAATAATAAAATGGTATCCATAACAGCTTTGAATGTTTGTTTGACTGGTAAAATAAATAGCTAAGGTGGTTCTTCGGGTACTTGTTGATCAATAAGTAAAAATCGAGATAATCTATCAGCTAAATAATTATCAGTACCTTTAATATGTTCAAACTTTATATGATAATTTGAATTAATAATACTATCCTTAAAAACAAGCCATCTCCTTTGACTAATTCTTTTGCTATTCTTATTTTCGAAGAATTTTACTATTGCTTCACAATCAGTTCTAACTAAAATTTCATGTTTATTGATAAGAAATAATCTAAAATTATCCAGAGCATACTTTACTGCTAATATTTCTTGATCTATACTACTAAGATTTTTTTCTTTATACTGTCCGCTAGCATATCTACATAATTCTTCACTAGATTTAGGACTATATTTATTAGGTTTTCTTTTGAGAATACCACCCCAACCTTGTTCACAACCATCTGTTTCTACTATCATGTAATCATTATCTAAAGGTAATTTAAGGTCGTAATCTTTCTACTGCTCTTTTAATTTGGTCAATTTGTTTGTAATCTTCCACATTAAATTGCTTCATTCCTGTAATTCCTACTTTACTATATAATGGTCCAACCATTTTTCCTAAATTATGTATGAAAGGTCTTGCATAATTAACTAATCCTAAAAAGGCTTGCAAATCTTTAATTGTTTTAACTGGAGGGAAGTCTAAGACTTTCTTAGCAATATGAGAACAACAGAGATATTAACACCCCCACGGATACGAATACATAGAGAGAAGGCAGAAACAATATAGTGTGAGAAAGTTTGAAGATTGCTTTGAAGCTTGTAAAGTTTGATTTGTAGTTTGTATCTCCAATCAACATCTATAATTCTGTAAGTTTGTATTATCTTTGTGTTATTAATTAAGATGTTAGCTTAAAACCCCTCTGCGGGAAAGGGGAATGATTTTCGAAACTTTCGAGAATCATATGTTTATTATGTCTTATATCCTTTTTGCATTCTTTAACTGGGTTTTCATATTGATGTTTTTACTATATTGCGTTTACCTTTTATATGTACTGTCCTTAGTTCAAAAGACTCTGGTTAAGCTTAAGAGATATCTTTGAATATCTTGGATGCTTATTAGCCGTAAGGTTAAGGTGAGATCTAAGGATGTCTGTTCGTCTGTTTTTACTGTTCTTATGATTAATAGACTCTGGTTAGACTTAAGGAATTGTGAGTGGCCTGTTAGGGAAGAAGCCCGTGTTTGGCCTTTGATTATTCCGGATGCCTATTAGCGGCAAGGTTAAGGCGAAATCATAAGGAGTTGCTTTAAAAAAAAAAAAAAAAAAAAAAAATATATCGTATGGAGGACAGGAAAGAATAAGAGATTTATTCTCTATATCTTGACTAAGGAAATTTGTTGAAGCTCCGGCTGAAAATTTCACCTCACCAAGACACGTACTTTGTTAATATTAGTGTGAAATCCAGTTAATCTTTGGGCACGGGGTATACATGGCACGGGGCGGCATGTAGTGTTCTCTGTTTGAAATTAAGAAACCCCCTTGTAGAGTTATTGGTATCGGAGCGGTTACTATTCCTGAAATTACTGTTATCATCCTTATCTTTCCCAGTACCTTATATTACTTTATACCTCCACATATTTTAAGCTTCTTTCATGAATAATAATTGGAATGTTGTAGTAGGAATTACTAGATTAGATCATACAGATTTACGTGTAATGATAGACTTTAAATGCAAATTAGGTGATGAATTACGTATGTGTAGTACGAGATAAAATTATGGCCATACAACATAATATAGATTTATTACAAATAGTATATAATTGGGCAGATAAGATAATATCCAATTTAATTAAAGATTCTAGAATACCGGAATTAAAATTAGATAGTCTAAAAGGAAAACGAAAATTAGTATTCCCTTAATATTAAAATGAATGTTAAAAGAATTGAATACTTAGACCTAGAAATAGAAACATATAATAGAATTATCCGCAACTTAAGTAAACATTCGAAACGTGTGTTGTCATTTCCAAGCTAGTCATCAACCCATAAACCATGATTTCCATTGTGAACAGCCTGTATTAAACACTATTATAGATTTAATAATTACATTAAGTATTAAGTTAGAAGAAATAAATAAACATAATGAACAAGTAATGTTAAATATTAGAGATAGATTAATAAAATTACAATCATTAGTAATAGAAAAATTGGAAAATATAGAATATATAAAATCCCAGAATAATGATATGTATGCAAAAATGAAAACTCTTAATTACTCTAGTTCCACAACTATAAAAACTAGTCGGGATACAATTATAGAAAAAATAGGATTCCTTTCTAAAAATTTAGAAGATTTAAAACAGTTAATATTATCATGAATACAGAGGATTACCAGAGAGCTTTAGAATTAACAGAAGAATATCTACCGGAACCTGTAGGATACTCTAGGCATAATTCAACCACACCTACTGATAAACAAATAATACGACAAAATAATACTATAATCTGTCTTCAAGAAATAATAATATCCAAACTAAACCATATAATTAAGAAATCCGAGAATCCCTTAATTCCTCCCCCTGTAATCCCCATTAGAAATGCAGATGTAGCTGATATAATAAGTAGGTTAGATAAAATAGATTTAGGTGAAACACCTGTAAAGAAAAAAAGTAGTAAATTTCAAAGATAAAAATCCCCTTTTTGGAATTAGAAAATGAATTTAGCAAGACATTCTTTTTCAGGATCTAGTAGGACTTTATCCAATAGAACATCAACTCCTGTAGAACAAACTAATATAAATAATGGCACATTTTTAGGTAGATTGCTAAGAGGCAGTAGCTCCAGAGTAGTAATAATTCGGAACCTATTAGAGCATCAGAACAAGTTATAGATTTAGAATCTAATTTGGACTTATATAGATATGATCAAATTCGTTTATTAAATCCAAGAGTTCTATATAGAACTGGCCCATTAAATCTTGCAACTAGTTTATTACAGATTAGTAGAGAAGAACAAGTCCAAGTCACCACAAATGCAGTCAATCTAGATATTATTAGCAAATCGGGTAAGAGATTAGCTCATCTTGGCCTAATTATGGTAGCAATTAAAGGACTAACTAGAAAACATGTAGGAGCAAAGGTATTAGTAGTACTTTTAGACAAAAGTTGGCAGAAAGATGCTAGAAAAGCTACTTTAGCAACAATGGAATTAGATATGAGTAAAAATGAAGCCTTATTTTACTGCAACCCGATCTTTTACTTTCTATAAATGATTTAGATAAGATAGTAGTAGGGTTACAAGCTAAAGGTTATGAAAATTTTATTAGAAATGATGGAAATTTATTAATAAACATAGGAGTTTTAGGAAAACTTACAAATGGTAGTTGTATTCAAAGTAAGTTAAATATAGATGGAATTACAAAACCTATCATATCCAAAGGCATAAAATTCTTAGAACCAATGAAAATAAAAGCAGATAATTTAGAAGGATCAGAATGGAACTTAGGAAAAAATTTATCTAGTTCAGAATCCATTAATACACCAGAATCACATGAAATGTTTAAAAATCGTGATGGATCATATTCTTTAAGATTTAGTGATTATACTGAGCAAACTCAAAATGACTTAGATATTGAAGAAATAGAAGATAATGACTAGAATTCCTGAAGGACAAATAATCATAGGTAAAGGTATAGATTTAACAATAGATGAAGTCTTAGCCTTAGAAATAGAAATGGTTGAATTAGGACATTTATTAGAAACAGATTTTCTTAAACAGACACCAAATGGATACCAAGTAATATATGAAGATATTAATTATGACCTAATGGAATCATCTAATGTACCACCTACATATAGTCAAGGCCCTAGTACGTCTAGTAATACACCCGCACGCACCTATGCAAGTCACCGTAATTACGGTATAGGACAACCGCCTAGAAACGCTTATTCAAGCATATGATGATAGAAATGAAGGTAGAATTTATCAAAGTAGAGGACGAAGACTTCCTTTAGAAACATTAGACAAGTAGTCTTTTGATAGATAATGGGAAAATATTAAATTTAACCGCACATGACCCCCCAATATGGCCGACACTATTAGAAACATGGTCCCAAATAGTTGGTAGAGAATATACTAGAGAAGATTTTACTTTTGATGCTGTAGGAATGTATAATTATTTAGAAAAATTTTTAGGAGAAACAACTAGAGCACTATGGGAAAGCTACAAAGCAAATTTCCCTTTGGAATTTGCTAGAGATATAGAATTAGGTGATAATCCTTATAATTTTGCAAATAAGGTAACTCTTTTAGTTCTTGGTGAACAACCAAATACCTGGTTATGACAAGAAACAAGAAATAGCATTAAAGCAATTAGAAATGCTACAACTTAGAAAATGGGAATTCTGTAAACCCTTCTTTTTAGATTTTATGCATCATAGTACTATAGCAGGGATGTTATCATAATCAAACTATAGGAGAAAAATTATTTTTAAAACTTCCCGATCCCTTAGGAACAAAAATTTTTAGACAATATTTAGAAGAAAAACAAAAATCTATAGCTGAAGGAAAGTATATTCCTGTTTTAGATAATGTAGGAACTAAAATCAAATTTGTTATTGAAAAATTAGTAGAAAAATGCACTGATATAACAATTAGTAAACAGTTAAAAGGAGAATATAGTTTTTGTAAAAATATTTACACTCCTCAAGTGTATGACAAACCCGATAAAAAACCTAAGCCTAAGAAGAAATATCAAAGTAGTAAAAAGAGATATTATTTAAGAAAGAGTAATGCTAGGAAACCTTATCTTAATAGAGATAGACATGTTAGACGATTTGATAGAAAAAGAAATTATAAAAATAAACTTAATTGCTTTACTTGTGGTAGTCCAGATCATTTAGCTAGAGAATGTGATAGAAGGTACAATAATAGAAATAAAGAAGCAGTATTAATAGAATGTGTAAATGAAGACTTGTTACATGTAGATGAAACCTTATCCGATACAGAAAGCATATTTAGTATTATGAGCATAGACGACACTATTTATCCTCAAGAACATGAAGTAGAAGATTTAGGATTAACACGTGATCTTATGGGAACACATAACTTATATCAAAATAAGATAGATCAATTAGAATACCTTACTGATGAATTAATAAACCTAGATGAAACTATTGAATTATAAAAATGCCCGGTATTAGAAATCAAGTACCTCCCCTAGATAACCCTCCTCAAGAAACTCCCGTAGAATTTCCTAATCTTTTAGAACTTGAAGATGAACAAACAAGAAGAGAAAGAACATATCAATTTTTAGAAGGATTAGTAGCATGGACATATAGGACTTGTTTAAACTGTTTTGAATACAAAGTAGTTGTAGCTCAATGCAAAGCAAGAATTGTTACACTTAGGAATGGCTTAGCACATATGCAAACTTTCAATACTCATCAAGGTAGTATAAGCAATATGCAAACACAAATAGAAACTCATGAACAAGTATTAAAAGATCATTATAAAGACTTACATGATCATTTGTTAGTATGTCACATAGAATAACCAAAGGAAAAGGTACTTTAGAATATAGGTTAGATGGAGAATGTCTTAATTTAATCTTAGAAGATGTCTCTGATTGCATAAAGAAATCTTTTGATTTTAGTAATAATAGAACTTATATTTTGGAGGCGGTTGACGCAAATGAAGTACAATATTCAAAGAAGACATGAACGCATGTTAAATCGTAGAGGACATAATTTCCAAAGACAACAGGAAAAAGCACATCTTAATTTAGAAAAATTTTATGAACTCATAGGAAAGGATAGAAATATGCCTAGCACTAGTCAAAACCCTAAATTAGAATTATCTTTAGAATCTAAACAACCTATAGTTATACTTAGTCCTAATCGGAATCACCCAGATAATGGATAAAGATGACTTAAATTCTTGGATAGATGAATTATTATATTGTTCAGGAAAACATAGATGACATAATAAAAAGCCCTTCACAAAAAGATGAATTAGAAATAGAAATAGAACAATGGATAGAAGATTTCGTTAATTTGCCTATAGATAAACCATAATGACAACAATCTGTTCTCATAATTGGATAGGACATAGGGGTAGTAATGATAAACCATGTATTTACTGTTTTAAATATCCTGTCTTACATCTTAGATATCAATGTGATAAATGCCATAAAGAAGCATGCACTTTCTGTCTTAAAGATTTGAATATTTCCTTACCTCCTATTCAGAAACAACCTATAAACAATAATTTCAAGCATGAAACAAGAGAACTTAGAATTTTACATTTAGAAAATCTTCTTAATGAAATCCAAAAGAAACTTGAGATATTAGAATTACAATTAAAAAGATATGGATAAATTAGATATTTATGGTATACAATTAAATCAATATTTAGGTATAGAAGATTATGATAATGCTTGTATGATCCAAAGGTATATTAAATTAGAAACTATTAAGTATAATTTAGCAAGAACTAAAATCCAAAGACAATTTAGGAAAACTAGGTTAAACTTAGAAAAATTAGAAGTCATGATGAAGATATAGAATATTTATCAACAAAGCATTCTAGGATATATTCCGTAAAAATTAAACGTAGAATAACTATAGATAATTGGAACTTAGAAGTAATAGGTATGTTAGACTCCGGTTGTAGCAACACTGTTCTTGATAGTAAACTTGTCCCTTTAAAATACCAAAGTCTCATTCCCTTAGATAAACAGTTTTCTGGAGAGCAAATGGATGGTCAACTTTTTAAATATGATAGACAGATAAATAAGTATAAAATAGCATTTTACACCGAGAAAGGATACACAAACCCTTATGTTAGTCCTAGTAGGATATGTCTTAGAGATTTTTCCCTTAGTAAAGTCAAATTTATTATAGGATTAAATATAGTACTGAATCACTATTGCGGTATGATTTTACATAAAAATAACCTTAGTTTATTAGAAACACCACCTATCCCTTACACTACCGAAATAATAAATCATCGGATCTTAAATGAAGAAGTAGGATGTCAATGCACCACTCCTGGTGAGTGTAAAAAAGAATTTTTAGATATAGAAGAAAATCCGATAGATATAGAATATATAGATATTACCCCTTATTTAAATTATTCTTGTCTTTATAATTTGCTTAGTACAGGACATTATGAAATTGATAATATTATCAGTAGACTAGAAAAAGATAATATATTTGGTGAAAATCCACAAAGTCACCGGTCAAGAAATTCTCTTTATTGTAAATTAGAATTAAAAGATCCTCACTTTAGAATAGTCTCTAAGAAAATAGAAGCAACAAATGAAAACCTTAAAGAATTTGAAATGCATATAAATGATTTACGGAAATTACAAGTTATTAGACGAAGTACTAGTCCTCATAGATCTCCGCTTTTTATTGTTAACAAACATAGTGAGATAGTTAGAGGAAAAAGTAGAATGGTTATAGATTACAGAAGATTAAATGATAATACAATTGATGATGCTTATGATATTCCTGATAAAGTAGAATTAGTAAATAGAATACAAAACAATTTTATTTTCAGTAAATTTGATTGTAAATCGGGTTTTGGCCAAATTAAAATGCATCCCGATAGTATAGAATGGACAGCTTTTACGTGTCCCTAAGGACATTTTGAATGGTTAGTTATGTCATTTGGCTTAAAGAATGCACCTAGTATTTTCCAAAGAAAAATGGATGATATTTTCGGTAAACATAGAAATTTTGTAGCAGTTTATATAGATGATGTCCTTGTTTTCGAGAAGAATAAAATAGATCATGTAGAACATTTAAAAAAAAGTATTAACCGAATTTGATAAAAATGGGATAGTAATTAGCGTAAAAAGCACAGTTTTTTTAAGACTAATATAGAATTCTTAGGTATAGAATTAGGTAATGGTAGAATTAAATTACAACCTCATATTGCTAAGAAAGTCTTAGACTTCCCTCCAGTTAAAACAATTAAAGATTTGCAAGCCTTTTTAGGATTAGTTAATTATGCAAGACCTTTCATACATAATTTAGGAAAAATGGTTGGACCATTATATAGTAAAGTAGGAATTACAGGGATGAAGCAATTTAATGTGGAAGATTACAAACAAATTGACCAAATTAAAAGAGCTGTAGAAAGATTACCCGACCTTAAATTACCTTTAGATAATGATTACATGATAGTAGAAACAGATGGTTGTGAACAAGGTTGGGGTGGTATTCTCAAAAGAAAACCTAATAAATATAGTCCTAAATCTAGTGAAGAATTATGTAGATATGCTAGCGGACAGTATAAAGAAAAGAATCTTAGTAGTATAGATGAAGAAATATTAGCAGTAAAGTATGCTCTGGATAATTTTAGATTATTTCTTATCAATAAACATGAAATTTTAGTTAGAACTGATTGTGAAGCAATAGTAAAATTCTTCGAAAATAAGAATAGCAAAAGGAATTAGTCAAAGGAGATGGCTTGTTTTTAAGGATAGTATTATTAATTCAAATTATCATATAAAGTTTGAACATATTAAAGGTACTGATAATTATTTAGCTGATAGATTATCTCGATTTTTACTTATTGATCAACAAGTACCGAAGAACCACCTTAGCTATTTATTTTACCGGTCAAACAGCGTTCAAAGTCGTTATGGATACCATTTTATTATTGGAGTCCATAGTTGGTAATCCTATTATAGAATTATTATTATCCTTAATATTATTTTATGATAATATTTTAGTTCTCCCAGATATTGTTTAAGATTCGCTCTTAATCCAGGTACCGTTTTATTACAGGAGCCCGAGACATTTGGGATTAGGATAATCTTTGCATAACTTAGATTTATTATTATTATTTTTTACTGTCCTTGACATTTTCTTAATATTGCAGATGGCAACCAATATTCCTAGCCAATTCAAATTCGGTCCTTATAGTCTTATGACTTTCTCCCAGAAAAATGCTTTCCGATCCCAATTTCCCCTTTTTCCCGAGCAACAATGCTTGGTTGATAATCTTTTCAATCAACCAAAATCAAACCAATTTCTTACTGTTATCCATGCTTTAGTTGGCCACCTAGCTAATCTCAATGGTCAAATTCTTTGTCTCCAACCTAAACCCTCTCCTGACCATGATGACCCTACTGAACCCATACTTTCACCCGCTTGGCGTGAAAAGGAAAGGTTACTGATAATTGAGAATGGTAACAAAGCAAGACGCATTGCTGACCTTGAAAAGAAACTTTCGGACATGGAAAAGAAGCTCACTGAAACTGAATCTGAGTTGAGCTTGCTTAAAAAAGAATGGGAAAAAGAACTGTACAACAAGCAGGAATATTTAGAAGTTTTTCCCGAGAAACTTGGAGAAGTTCGTGAACCGATCCAAAAGTTTGTCCTACAAGGCTCTAAGAATCATCTTTTGACAACTCAGGAACGGTTATGTACTATGGCTGAAACTAAAGAGTGTCCTTTCAAAGGAATGGCCCCGAGTGTACTCGTTTTTAAGGAAGATAAGCACCCCCAAGCAGTATTGCAAATGTGATAAAGGATTCCATTTTGTCCAAGCATCCATTGATTTAAAAACATGGGAAGACGTGGACGACCTTTTATCTTTCAAGAACTTATTTATGGCTGGAATGATCAAGAGGATTACTGTTTCACACCCGAGGCAAGTTATGGATTTTATTGACCCTGTAGAGTTATAGGGGTTTATTAATTTCAAACAGAGAACACTACATGCCGCCCCGTGCCATGTATACCATGTGCCCAAAGATTAACTGGATTTCACACTAATATTAACAAAGTACGTGTCTTGGTGAGGTGAAATTTTCAGCCGGAGCTTCAACAAATTTCCTTAGTCAAGATATAGAGAATAAATCTCTTATTCTTTCCTGTCCTCCAGACGATATACTTTTTTTTTTTTTTTTTTTTTGTATTGCAACTCCTTATGATTTCACCTTAACCTTGCGGCTAATAGGCATCCGGAATAATCAAAGGCCAAACACGGGCTTCTTCCCTAACAGGCCACTCACAATTCCTTAAGCCTAACCAGAGTCTATTAATCATAAGAACAAGAAAAACGAAGACAGACATCCTTAGATCTCACCTTAACCTTACGGCTAATAAGCATCCAAGATATTCAAAGATATCTCTTAAGCTTAACGAGGTCTTTTGAACTAAGGACAAGACATATAAAAGGTAAACGCAATATAGTAAAAACATCAATATGAAAACCCAGTTGGAGGAATGCAAAAGAGGATATAAGACATAATAAGCATATGATTCCCTGAAAGTTTCGAAAATCATTCCCCTCTTTCCCGAGAGGGGTTTTAAGCTAACATCTTAATTAATAACACAAAGATAATACAAACTTACAAGATTATAGATGTTGATTGGAGATACAAACTACAAATCAAACTTTACAAGCTTCAAAGCAATCTTCAAACTTTCTCACACTATATTGTTTCCCGTTTCTCTCTATGTATTCGTGGGTGGATATCGGAATCTCTATTCTATGTGTTACAAGAGAGGCCTTTATATAGGCACACAAATCTTATCAACTAAGACACACAATGCTTAAAAGCTAAAACAAAAAAAAGCTAAAACCTAAGACAAAGGAAAGCATAATACACGCAAATGTGCACACGCAAAAGCATAAAGAAAAAGACGGGCGAGGGGAAGCCGCCATTTACCGGTAATAATGAGATCCATTATTGAGCAAGTGGGTGTAAAGTAAAGCGTCGGATCCGTCCAAGAATAGTGCGGCGTACTCAAACTTCCATCATATTCTCATTTTCAATAGCGGTCATGGTAAAATCATGCATGGCGGTGGGCGGGTAAAGCGAAACCGGGTCTTCTCTTAGTAGCATGAGTGTCAAGATAATCTCCATAGTGACGGAGAAGCTGGTATTGGCTCGTTGATTGGATGTGAAACATTTGAGCCACATCCTCGGTGATGTGATTGAGAAAAGGAATATCAAAGGTCCTTCTGTGTAGATAAGGACCCAAAATATTTTTAGGTTCCTATCTTCCAAAAGAAGTTGATAGTCGTACCGAGGGATGTGCATAATCAACGGTTGTGAAACCCGCAAAATATACTCTAGCCGGAGTATATTGTTCTTCTATATCTCCCTTCGGGAGGGAGTAAGTAAATTCCAGGGGCGCGATCGCCGTTTGTAATCATGAGTTGTAACAAATATGGTGTGTCCGGCCGCATCGAAGTGTTAGAGATGGAGGAACAGCTTTCAAATTCAAGATTGATATGTCCATTACGGATAAAGTCGGTCTTAAATATCTTGTTGAGAATGTAGGCAAGCCTCCAAGAAACAGGGTCAATAAAATCCATAACTTGCCCGGGTGTGAAACAAGGAATCCTCTTGATCATTCCAACCATAAATAAGTTCTTGAAAGATAAAAGGTCGTCCACGTCTTCCCATGTTTTTAAATCAATGGATGCTTGGACAAAATGGAATCCTTTATCACATTTGCAATCTGGGGGGGGTGCTTATCTTCCTTAAAAACGAGTACACTCGGGGTCATTCCTTTTAAAAGGACACTCTTTAGTTTCAGCCATAGTACATAACCGTTCCCGAGTTGTCAAAAGATGATTCTTAGAGCCTTGTAGGACAAACTTTTGGATCGGTTCACGAACTTCTCCAAGTTTCTCGGGAAAAACTTCTAAATATTCCCGCTTATTGTACAGTTCTTTTTCCCATTCTTTTTAAGCAAGCTCAACTCGATTTCGGTTCAGAGAGCTTCTTTTCCATGTCCGAAAGTTTCTTTTCAAGGTCAGGAATGCGTCTTGCTTTGTTACCATTCTCAATTATCGTAACCTTTCCTTTTCACGCCAAGCGGGTGAAAGTATGGGTTCAGGAGGTCATCATGGTCGGGAGAGGGTTTAGGTTGGAGAGACAAAGAATTTGACCATTGAGATTAGCTAGGTGGCCAACTAAAGCATGGATAACAGGAAGAAATTGGTTTGATTTTGGTTGATTGAAAAGATTATCAACCAAGCATTGTTGCTCGGAAAAAGGGGGAAATTGGGATCGGAAAGCATTTTTCTCGGGAGAAAGTCATAAGACTATAAGGACCGAATTTGAATTGGCTAGGAATATTGGTTGCCATCTGCAATATTAAGAAAATGTCAAGGACAGGAAAAAATAATAATAATAAATCTAAGTTATGCAAAGATTATCCTAATCCCAAATGTCTCGTGCTCCCGTAATAAAACGGTACCGGATTAAGAGCGAATCTTAAACAATATCCTGGGAGAACTAAAATATTATCATAAAATAATATTAAGGATAATAATAATTCTATAATAGGATTACCAACTATGGACTCCAATAATAAAATGGTATCCATAACAGCTTTGAATGTTGTTTGACCGTAAAATAAATAGCTAAGGTGGTTCTTCGTGACTTGTTGATCAATAAGTAAAAATCGAGATAATCTATCGGCTAAATAATTATCGGGACCTTTAATATGTTCAAACTTTATATGATAATTTGAATTAATAATACTATCCTTAAAAACAAGCCATCTCCTTTGACTAATTCTTTTGCTATTCTTATTTTCGAAGAATTTTACTATTGCTTCACAATCGGTTCTAACTAAAATTTCATGTTTATTGATAAGAAATAATCTAAAATTATCTAGAGCATACTTTACTGCTAATATTTCCCGATCTATACTACTAAGATTCTTTTCTTTATACCGTCCCGCTAGCATATCTACATAATTCTTCACTAGATTTAGGACTATATTTATTAGGTTTTCTTTTGAGAATACCACCCCAACCTTGTTCACAACCATCTGTTTCTACTATCATGTAATCATTATCTAAAGGTAATTTAAGGTCGTAATCTTTCTGGCACTCTTTTAATTTGGTCAATTTGTTTGTAATCTTCTACATTAAATTGCTTCATCCCCGTAATTCCTACTTTACTATATAATGGTCCAACCATTTTTCCTAAATTATGTATGAAAGGTCTTGCATAATTAACTAATCCTAAAAAGGCTTGCAAATCTTTAATTGTTTTAACCGGAGGGAAGTCTAAGACTTTTTTAGCAATATGAGGCTGTAATTTAATTCTACCATTACCTAATTCTATACCTAAGAATTCTATATTAGTCTTAAAAAACCGTGCTTTTTTACTGCTAATTACTATCCCATTTTATCAAATTCAGTTAATACTTTTATTAAATGTTCTACATGATCTATTTTATTCTTACTGAAAACAAGGACATCATCTATATAAACTGCTACAAAATTTCTATGTTTACCGAAAATATCATCCATTTTTCTTTGGAAAATACTAGGTGCATTCTTTAAGCCAAATGGCATAACTAACCATTCAAAATGTCCTAAGGGACACGTAAAAGCTGTTCATTCTATACTATCGGATGCATTTTAATTTGCCAAAAACCGATTTACAATCAAATTTAATGAAAATAAAATTGTTTTGTATTCTATTTATTAATTCTACTTTATCGGAATATCATAAGCATCATCAATTGTATTATCATTTAATCTTCCGTAATCTATAACCATTCTACTTTTCCTCCTCTAACTATCTCACTATGTTTGTTAACAATAAAAGCAGGAGATCTATGAGGACTAGTACTTCGTCTAATAACTTGTAATTTCCGTAAATCATTTATATGCATTTCAAATTCTTTAAGGTTTTCATTTGTTGCTTCTATTTTCTTAGAGACTATTCTAAAGTGAGGATCTTTTAATTCTAATTTACAATAAAGAGAATTTCTTGACCAGTGACTTTGTGGATTTTCACCAAATATATTATCTTTTTCTAGTCTACCGATAATATTATCAATTTCATAATGTCATGTACTAAGCAAATTATAAAGACAAGAATAATATAAATAAGGGGTAATATCTATATATTCTATATCTATCGATTTTCTTCTATATCTAAAAATTTTTTTTTACACTCACCAGGAGTGGTGCATTGACATCCTACTTCTTCATTTAAGATCCGATGATTTATTATTTCGGTAGTGTAAGGGATAGGTGGTGTTTCTAATAAACTAAGGTTATTTTTATGTAAAATCATACCGCAATAGTGATTCAAGACTATATTTAATCCTATAATAAATTTGACTTTACTAAGGGAAAAATCTCTAAGACATATCCTACTAGGACTAACATAAGGGTTTGTGTATCCTTTCTCGTAAAAAATGCTATTTTATACTTATTTATCTGTCTATCATATTTAAAAAGTTGACCATCCATTTGCTCTGCAAAAAACTGTTTATCTAAGGGAATGGGACTTTGGTATTTTAAAGGGACAAGTTTACTATCAAGAACAAGTGTTGCTACAACCGAGTCTAACATACCTATTACTTCTAAGTTCCAATTATCTATAGTTATTCTACATTTAATTTTTACGGAATATATCCTAGAATGCTTTGTTGATAAATATTCTATATCTTCATTAGTCATAACTTCTAATTTTTCTAAGTTTAACCTAGTTTTCCTAAATTGTCTTTGGATTTTAGTTGCTGCTAAATTATACTTAATAGTTTCTAATTTAATATACCTTTGGATCATACAAGCATTATCATAATCTTCTATACCTAAATATTGATTTAATTGTATACCATAAATATCTAATTTATCCATATCTTTTTAATTGTAATTCTAATATCTCAAGTTTCTTTTGGATTTCATTAAGAAGATTTTCTAAATGTAAAATTCTAAGTTCTCCTGTTTCATGCTTGAAATTATTGTTTATAGGTTGTTTCTGAATAGGAGGTAAGGAAATATTCAAATCTTTAAGACAGAAAGTGCATGCTTCTTTATGGCATTTATCACATTGATATCTAAGATGTAAGACAGATATTTAAAACAAGAAATACATGGTTTATCATTACTACCCCTATGTCCTATCCAATTATGAGAACAGATTGTTGTCATTATGGTTTATCTATAGGCAAATTAACGAAATCTTCTATCCATTGTTCTATTTCTATTTCTAATTCATCTTTTTGTGAAGGGCTTTTTATTATGTCATCTATGTTTTCTGAACAATATAATAATTCATCTATCCAAGAATTTAAGTCATCTTTATCCATTACTGGGTGATTCTGATTAGGACTAAGTATAACTATAGGTTGTTTAGATTCTAAAGATAATTCTAATTTAGGGTTTTGACTAGTGCTAGGCATATTTCTATCTTTTCCTATGAGTTCATAAAATTTTTCTAAATTAAGATGTGCTTTTTCCTGTTGTCTTTGGAAATTATGTCCTCTACGATTTAACATGCGTTCATGCCTTCTTTGAATATTGTACTTCATTTGCGTCAACTGCCTCAAAATATAAGTTCTATTATTACTAAATTCAAAAGATTTCTTTATGCAATCAGAGACATCTTCTAAGATTAAATTAAGACATTCTCCATCTAACCTATATTCTAAAGTACCTTTTCCTTTGGTTATTCTATGTGACATACTAACAAATGATCATGTAAGTCTTTATAATGATCTTTTAATACTTGTTCAAGAGTTTCTATTTGTGTTTGCATATTGCTTATACTACCTTGATGAGTATTGAAAGTTTGCATATGTGCTAAGCCATTCCTAAGTGTAACAATTCTTGCTTTGCATTGAGCTACAGCTACTTTGTATTCAAAACAGTTTAAACAAGTCCTATATGTCCATGCTACTAATCCTTCTAAAAATTGATATGTTCTTTCTCTTCTTGTTTGTTCATCTTCAAGTTCTAAAAGATTAGGAAATTCTACGGGAGTTTCTTGAGGAGGGTTATCTAGGGGAGGTACTTGATTTCTAATACCGGCATTTTTATAATTCAATAGTTTCATCTAGGTTTATTAATTCATCAAGAAGGTATTCTAATTGATCTATCTTATTTTGATATAAGTTATGTGTTCCCATAAGATCACGTGTTAATCCTAAATCTTCTACTTCATGTTCTTGAGGATAAATAGTGTCGTCTATGCTCATAATACTAAATATGCTTTCCGGATCGGATAAGGTTTCATCTACATGTAACAAGTCTTCATTTACACATTCTATTAATACCGCTTCTTTATTTCTATTATTGTACCTTCTATCACATTCTCTAGCTAAATGATCCTGGACTACCACAAGTAAAGCAATTAAGTTTATTTTTATAATTTCTTTTTCTATCAAATCGTCTAACATGTCTATCTCTATTAAGATAAGGTTTCCTAGCATTACTCTTTCTTAAATAATATCTCTTTTTACTACTTTGATATTTCTTCTTAGGCTTAGGTTTTTTATCGGGTTTGTCATACACTTGAGGAGTGTAAATATTTTTACAAAAACTATATTCTCCTTTTAACCGTTTACTAATTGTTATATCGGTGCATTTTTCTACTAATTTTTCAATAACAAATTTGATTTTAGTTCCTACATTATCTAAAACAGGAATATACTTTCCTTCACCTATAGATTTTTGTTTTTCTTCTAAATATTGTCTAAAAATTTTTGTTCCTAAGGGATCGGAAGTTTTAAAAATAATTTTTCTCCTATAGTTTGATTATGATAACATCCTGCTATAGTACTACGATGCATAAAATCTAAAAAAGAAGGGTTTACGGAATTCCCATTTTCTAAGTTGTAGCATTTCTAATCGCTTTAATGCTATTTCTTGTTTCTTGTCATAACCAGGATTTGGTTGTTCACCAAGAACTAAAAGAGTTACCTTATTTGTAAAATTATAAGGATTATCACCTAATTCTATATCTCTAGCAAATTCTAAAGGGAAATTTGCTTTGTAGCTTTCCCATAGTGCTCTAGTTGTTTCTCCTAAAAATTTTTTCTAAATAATTATACAGTCCTACAAAGATCAAAAGTAAAATCTTCTCTAGTATATTCTCTACCAACTATTTGGGACCATGTTTCTAATAGTGTCGGCCATATTCGGGGGTCATGTGCGCTTAAATTTAATATTTTCCCATTATCTATCAAAAGACTATTGTCTAATGTTTCTAAAGGAAGTCTTCGTCCTCTACTTTGATAAATTCTACCTTCATTTCTATCATCATATGCTTGAATAAGCGTTTCTAGGCGGTTGTCCTATACCGTAATTACGGTGACTTGCATAGGTCCTGCGCAGTGTATTACTAGACGTACTAGGGCCTTGACTATATGTAGGTGGTACATTAGATGATTCCATTAGGTCATAATTAATATCTTCATATATTACTTGGTATCCATTTGGTGTCCGTTTAAGAAAATCGTTTCTAATAAATGTCCTAATTCAACCATTTCTATTTCTAAGGCTAAGACTTCATCTATTGTTAAATCTATACCTTTACCTATGATTATTTGTCCTTCAGAATTCTAGTCATTATCTTCTATTTCTTCAATATCTAAGTCATTTTGAGTTTGCTCAGGATAATCACTAAATCTTAAAGAATATGATCCATCACGATTTTTAAACATTTCATGTGATTTTGGTGTATTAATGGATTCCCAACTAGATAAATTTTTTTCCTAAGTTCCATTCCGATCCTTCTAAATTATCTCTTTTATTTTCATTGGTTCTAAGAATTTTATGCGGTATGATTTTACATAAAAATAACCTTAGTTTATTAGAAACACCACCTATCCCTTACACTACCTGAAATAACAAGAATTTCGGAGAGCCTCCACTACTGAGTTATTCTAAAGCTCCCCTTTTTGGAATAGAAAATAACCTTAGTTTATTAGAAACACCACCTATCCTTTACACTACCTGAAATAACAAGTAATTTCGGAGATTTATTCTGGAGGACAGAAAGAATAAGAGATTTATTCTCTATATCTTGACTAAGGAAATTTGTTGAAGCTCCTGCTGAAAATTTCACCTCACCAAGACACGTACTTTGTTAATATTAGTGTGAAATCCGTTAATCCTGGGCACGGGGTATACATGGCACGGGCGGCATGTAGTGTTCTCTGTTTGAAATGAAGAAACCCCCTAGAGAGTTATTGGTATCAAAGCGGTTACTAAACGCTACAAGAAAGTAAGTCTAGGAATTACACGTAAAATCCATGACACTAATATAGTACAGCCATTCCATTATATTTAATCCTATAATAAATTTGACTTTACTAAGGGAAAAATCTCTAAGACATATCCTACTAGGACTAACATAAGGGTTTGTGTATCCTTTCTCGTGTAAAATGCTATTTTATACTTATTTATCTCGTCTATCATATTTAAAAAGTTGACCATCCATTTGCTCGTAAAACCCTTTATCTAAGGGAATGAGACTTTGGTATTTTAAAGGGACAAGTTTACTATCAAGAACAATGTTGCTACAACCGGAGTCTAACATACCTATTACTTCTAAGTTCCAATTATCTATAGTTATTCTACATTTAATTTTTACGAATATATATCCTAGAATGCTTTGTTGATAAATATTCTATATCTTCATCATGACTTCTAATTTTTCTAAGTTTAACCTAGTTTTCCTAAATTGTCTTTGGATTTTAGTTGCCGCTAAATTATACTTAATAGTTTCTAATTTAATATACCTTTGGATCATACAAGCATTATCATAATCTTCTATACCTAAATATTGATTTAATTGTATACCATAAATATCTAATTTATCCATATCTTTTTAATTGTAATTCTAATATCTCAAGTTTCTTTTGGATTTCATTAAGAAGATTTTCTAAATGTAAAATTCTAAGTTCTACTGTTTCATGCTTGAAATTATTGTTTATAGGTTGTTTCGAATAGGAGGTAAGGAAATATTCAAATCTTTAAGACAGAAAGTGCATGCTTCTTTATGGCATTTATCACATTGATATCTAAGATGTAAGACAGATATTTAAAACAAGAAATACATGGTTTATCATTACTACCCCTATGTCCTATCCAATTATGAGAACAGATTGTTGTCATTATGGTTTATCTATAGGCAAATTAACGAAATCTTCTATCCATTGTTCTATTTCTATTTCTAATTCATCTTTTTGTGAAGGGCTTTTTATTATGTCATCTATGTTTTCCGAACAATATAATAATTCATCTATCCAAGAATTTAAGTCATCTTTATCCATTACTGGGTGATTCTGATTAGGACTAAGTATAACTATAGGTTGTTTAGATTCTAAAGATAATTCTAATTTAGGGTTTTGACTAGTGCTAGGCATATTTCTATCCTTTCCTATGAGTTCATAAAATTTTTCTAAATTAAGATGTGCTTTTCACGTTGTCTTTGGAAATTATGTCCTCTACGATTTAACATGCGTTCATGTCTTCTTTGAATATTGTACTTCATTTGCGTCAACTGCCTCAAAATATAAGTTCTATTATTACTAAAATCAAAAGATTTCTTTATGCAATCAGAGACATCTTCTAAGATTAAATTAAGACATTCTCCATCTAACCTATATTCTAAAGTACCTTTTCCTTTGGTTATTCTATGTGACATACTAACAAATGATCATGTAAGTCTTTATAATGATCTTTTAATACTTGTTCATGAGTTTCTATTTGTGTTTGCATATTGCTTATACTACCTTGATGAGTATTGAAAGTTTGCATATGTGCTAAGCCATTCCTAAGTGTAACAATTCTTGCTTTGCATTGAGCTACAACTACTTTGTATTCAAAACAGTTTAAACAAGTCCAATATGTCCATGCTACTAATCCTTCTAAAAATTGATATGTTCTTTCTCTTCTTGTTTGTTCATCTTCAAGTTCTAAAAGATTAGGAAATTCTCACGGAGAGTTTCTTGAGGAGGGTTATCTAGGGAGGTACTTGATTTCTAATACCGCATTTTTATAATTCAATAGTTTCATCTAGGTTTATTAATTCATCAAGAAGGTATTCTAATTGATCTATCTTATTTTGATATAAGTTATGTGTTCCCATAAGATCACGTGTTAATCCTAAATATTCTACTTCATGTTCTTGAGGATAAATAGTGTCGTCTATGCTCATAATACTAAATATGCTTTCAGATCGGATAAGGTTTCATCTACATGTAACAAGTCTTCATTTACACATTCTATTAATACCGCTTCTTTATTTCTATTATTGTACCTTCTATCACATTCTCTAGCTAAATGATCCTGGACTACCACAAGTAAAGCAATTAAGTTTATTTTTATAATTTCTTTTTCTATCAAATCGTCTAACATGTCTATCTCTATTAAGATAAGGTTTCCTAGAATTACTCTTTCTTAAATAATATCTCTTTTTACTACTTTGATATTTCTTCTTAGGCTTAGGTTTTTTATCGGGTTTGTCATACACTTGAGGAGTGTAAATATTTTTACAAAAACTATATTCTCCTTTTAACTGCTTACTAATTGTTATATCGAGGCATTTTTCTACTAATTTTTCGATAACAAATTTGATTTTAGTTCCTACATTATCTAAAACAGGAATATACTTTCCTTCAACTATAGATTTTTGTTTTTTCTTCTAAATATTGTCTAAAAAATTTTTGTTCCTAAGGGATCGGGAAGTTTTAAAAATAATTTTTCTCCTATAGTTTGATTATGATAACATCCTGCTACAGATACTATGATGCATAAAATCTAAAAAGAAAGGTTTGCGAATTCCCACATTTTCTAAGTTGTACCATTTCTAATTGCTTTAATGCTATTTCTTGTTTCTTGTCATAACCAGGATTTGGTTGTTCACCAAGAACTAAAAGAGTTACCTTATTTGTAAAATTATAAGGATTATCACCTAATTCTATATCTCTAGCAAATTCTAAAGGGAAATTTGCTTTGTAGCTTTCCCATAGTGCTCTAGCCGTTTCTCCTAAAAATTTTTCTAAATAATTATACATTCCTACAAAGATCAAAAGTAAAATCTTCTCTAGTATATTCTCTACCAACTATTTGGGACCATGTTTCTAATAGTGTCGGCCATATTTGGGGGGTCATGTGCGGCTAAATTTAATATTTTCCCATTATCTATCAAAAGACTACCTGTCTAATGTTTCTAAAGGAAGTCTTCGTCCTCTACTTTGATAAATTCTACCTTCATTTCTATCATCATATGCTGAATAAGCGTTTCTAGGCGGTTGTCCTATACCGTAATTACGGTGACTTGCATAGGTCTGTGCAGGTGTATTACTAGACGTACTAGGGGCCTTGACTATATGTAGGTGGTACATTAGATGATTCCATTAGGTTATAATTAATATCTTCATATATTACTTGGTATCCATTTGGTGTCTCGTTTAAGAAAATCGTTTCTAATATATGTCCTAATTCAACCATTTCTATTTCTAAGGCTAAGACTTCATCTATTGTTAAATCTATACCTTTACCTATGATTATTTGTCCTTCGGAATTCTAGACATTATCTTCTATTTCGCCAATATCTAAGTCATTTTGAGTTTGCTCAAGATAATCACTAAATCTTAAAGAATATGATCCATCACGATTTTTAAACATTTCATGTGATTCTCGTGTATTAATGGATTCCGAACTAGATAAATTTTTTCCTAAGTTCCATTCTCGATCCTTCTAAATTATCCGCTTTTATTTTCATTGGTTCTAAGAATTTTATGCGGTATGATTTTACATAAAAATAACCTTAGTTTATTAGAAACACCACCTATCCCTTACACTATTGAAATAACAAGTAATTTCAGAGAGCTCCACTACTGAGTTATTCTAAAGCTCCCCTTTTGGAATAGAAAATAACCTTAGTTTATTAGAAACACCACCTATCCTTTACACTACCGAAATAACAAGAATTTCGCAGATTTATTCTGGAGGACAGAAAGAATAAGAGATTTATTCTCTATATCTTGACTAAGGAAATTTGTTGAAGCTCCCGCCGAAAATTTCACCTCACCAAGACACGTACTTTGTTAATATTAGTGTGAAATCCGCTAATCTTGGGCACAGGGTATACATGGCACGCGGGCGGCATGTAGTGTTCTCTGCTTGAAATGAAGAAACCCCCGTAGAGTTATTGGTATCAAAGCGGCTACTAAAGCTCTACAAGAAAGTAGAGCCGTAGGAATTACAGTAAAATCCATGACACTAATATAGTACAGCCATTCCATTATATTTAATCCTATAATAAATTTGACTTTACTAAGGGAAAAATCTCTAAGACATATCCTACTAGGACTAACATAAGGGTTTGTGTATCCTTTCTCGGTGTAAAATGCTATTTTATACTTATTTATCTGTCTATCATATTTAAAAAGTTGACCATCCATTTGCCTGGCAGAAAACCGGCTATCTAAGGGAATGGGACTTTGGTATTTTAAAGGGACAAGTTTACTATCAAGAACAAGGTTGCTACAACCGGAGTCTAACATACCTATTACTTCTAAGTTCCAATTATCTATAGTTATTCTACATTTAATTTTTACGGAATATATCCTAGAATGCTTTGTTGATAAATATTCTATATCTTCATTAGTCATGACTTCTAATCTTTCTAAGTTTAACCTAGTTTTCCTAAATCGTCTTTGGATTTTAGTTGCCGCTAAATTATACTTAATAGTTTCTAATTTAATATACCTTCGATCATACAAGCATTATCATAATCTTCTATACCTAAATATTGATTTAATTGTATACCATAAATATCTAATTTATCCATATCTTTTTAATTGTAATTCTAATATCTCAAGTTTCTTTTCGATTTCATTAAGAAGATTTTCAAAATATAAAATCCCAAGTTCTACTGCTTCATGCTTGAAATTATTGTTTATAGGTTGTTTCGAATAGGAGGTAAGGAAATATTCAAATCTTTAAGACAGAAAGTGCATGCTTCTTTATGGCATTTATCACATTGATATCTAAGATGTAAGACAGGATATTTAAAACAAGAAATACACGGTTTATCATTACTACCCTATGTCCTATCCAATTATGAGAACAGATTGTTGTCATTATGGTTTATCTATAGGCAAATTAACGAAATCTTCTATCCATTGTTCTATTTCTATTTCTAATTCATCTTTTTGTGAAGGGCTTTTTATTATGTCATCTATGTTTTCTCAACAATATAATAATTCATCTATCCAAGAATTTAAGTCATCTTTATCCATTACCGGGTGATTCTCGATTAGGACTAAGTATAACTATAGGTTGTTTAGATTCTAAAGATAATTCTAATTTAGGGTTTTGACTAGTGCTAGGCATATTTCTATCCTTTCCTATGAGTTCATAAAATTTTTCTAAATTAAGATGTGCTTTTTCCCGTTGTCTTTGGAAATTATGTCCTCTACGATTTAACATGCTCATGCCTTCTTTGAATATTGTACTTCATTTGCGCAACCGCCCAAAATATAAGTTCTATTATTACTAAAATCAAAAGATTTTTATGCAATCGTGAGACATCTTCTAAGATTAAATTAAGACATTCTCCATCTAACCTATATTCTAAAGTACCTTTTCCTTTGGTTATTCTATGTGACATACTAACAAATGATCATGTAAGTCTTTATAATGATCTTTTAATACTTGTTCATGAGTTTCTATTTGTGTTTGCATATTGCTTATACTACCTTGATGAGTATTGAAAGTTTGCATATGTGCTAAGCCATTCCTAAGTGTAACAATTCTTGCTTTGCATTGAGCTACACCTACTTTGTATTCAAAACAGTTTAAACAAGTCCTATATGTCCATGCTACTAATCCTTCTAAAAATTGATATGTTCTTTCTCTTCTTGTTTGTTCATCTTCAAGTTCTAAAAGATTAGGAAATTCTAATGGAGTTTCTTGAGGAGGGTTATCTAGGGAGGGTACTTGATTTCTAATACGTGCATTTTTATAATTCAATAGTTTCATCTAGGTTTATTAATTCATCAAGAAGGTATTCTAATTGATCTATCTTATTTTGATATAAGTTATGTGTTCCTACAAGATCACGTGTTAATCCTAAATCTTCTACTTCATGTTCTTGAGGATAAATAGTGTCGCCTATGCTCATAATACTAAATATGCTTCATCAGACGGATAAGGTTTCATCTACATGTAACAAGTCTTCATTTACACATTCTATTAATACCCTTTCTTTATTTCTATTATTGTACTTTCTATCACATTCTCTAGCTAAATGATCCGGACTACCACAATTAAAGCAATTAAGTTTATTTTTATAATTTCTTTTCTATCAAATCGTCTAACATGTCTATCTCTATTAAGATAAGGTTTCCCTAGAATTACTCTTTCTTAAATAATATCTCTTTTTACTACTTTGATATTTCTTCTTAGGCTTAGGTTTTTTATCGGGTTTGTCATACACTTGAGGAGTGCAAATATTTTTACAAAAACTATATTCTCCTTTTAATCGTTTTTACTAATTGTTATATCACGGCATTTTTCTACTAATTTTTCGATAACAAATTTGATTTTAGTTCCTACATTATCTAAAATAGGAATACACTTTCCTTCAATATAGATTTTTGTTTTTCTTCTAAATATTGTTCTAAAATTTTTGTTCCTATGTGACTGGTAGTTTTAAAAATAATTTTTCTCCTATAGTTTGATTTTATGATAATATCCTCACATAAGATTTATGATGCATAAAATCTAAAGAAAGGTTTACGTAATTCTTATTTTCTAAGTTGTAGCATTTCTAATCGCTTTAATGCTATTTCTTGTTTCTTGTCATAAACCGTATTTGGTTGTTCATCAAGAACTAAAAGAGTTACCTTATTTCTGTGATGGATTATCACCACTTCTTATATCTCTCTTGGTGTAAAATTCTAAAGGGAAATTTGCTTTGTGAAGCTCTTATAGTGCTCTGCTTGTTTCTCCTAAAATTTTTTCTAAATAATTTTTTACATTCCATAAAGATCAAAAGTAAAATCTTCTCTAGTATATTCTCTTACCAACTATTCAAGATTGTGTTTTGGCTAAATATTTGGTGCCATATTCGGGGGTCAGGTGCAGTTAAATTTAATATTTTCCCATTATCTATCAAAAGATTCATCGCCTAATGTTTCTAAAGGAAGCCTCGGCCTCTCACTTGATAAATTCTACTTTCATTTCTATCATCATATGCTGAATAAGCGCTTTAAAGCAATATTCTATACCAGGAATTATTGACTTGTATAGGTCTCTGC
>JAHSUH010004673.1:0-37829 GCA_025388415.1 Cynanchum wilfordii | reverse complement strand
AGAATGGAGACAATTAGACTTCTTTTGTCAAGCTGCACAATTTGACTGGCCTATCTATCAAATGGATGTGAAATATGCATTTTTAAAGGGAGTACTTGAATAGGAAGTCTATATAGAGCAACCACCTGGATACATGAAAGTTGGAAAGGAGAACAAAGTGTTGAAGCTTAAGAAGGCACTTTATGGGCTAAAACAAGCAACACAAGCATGGAATACCCGAATTGACACTTATTTCAAAAAGAACAAATTCATACAATGTCCTTATGAACATGCATTATATGTGAAGAAGGAAGAAGGTAATTTGCTTCTTGTTGCTCTTTATGTTGATGATCTAATTTTCATGGGAAACAATGAGAAGATGATAGAAGATTTTAAAGTTGCTATGACTCAAGAATTCAAAATGACGGATTTAGGATTTATGAAATACTTTCTTGGTCTTGAGATTAGACAAGGAAAGTTTGGAATCTTTGTGTCACAAGAAGCATATGCAAAGGACATTTTGAAGAAGAACAAGATGGAAGATTGCAAGCCCGTAACAACTCCAATGGAGCTTGGTATGAAACTCTCTAGATTTGAGGGAGGAAATCAAGTGAATACAAGTAACTATCGTAGTTTGGTAGGAAGTCTACGATATCTCACATGCATAAGACCAGACATTGCATATAGTGTTGGTATTGTAAGTCGATACATGGAAGATCCAAGACACTCACATCTCAAAGTTATCAAGAGAATTCTTCGATACGTTCAAGGAACGGAGTTACTTGGGTTACTTTACTCAAAGACAAATGAATTCAAGCTAGTGGGATATTCGATAGTGATTGGTGTGGAGATATAGATGACAGAAAAAGTACAGCAGGATATTTATTCTACATGGGGAATACGACATTCACTTGGCTCTCAAAAAAGCAACCAATAGTAATGTTGTCAACATGTGAGGCGGAATATGGTGCAGCATCTTAGTGTGTATGTCACACAATTTGGCTAAGAAACTTACTACGTGAGTTAAATCTACAACAACATGAGGCAACTAAAATTTGAATTGACAACAAATCAGCTATTGAGTTGGCAAAGAACCCCGTTCATCATGAGAGGAGTAAGCATATAGATGTTCGTTTTCATTTTATTAGGGAAAGTGTGAATAATGGAGAAGTGAAGATGAGTCATGTTGCAAGTCATGATCAAGTGGTAGATATTTTTACGAAGCCTCTGCCAACTGTTCTGTTTGAAAATTTCAAGAAGACGATAAGGATGAGAGACCGAAGAAGTTTGAGTTTAAGGGAGGAATTTGTTGAGAATTAAACTCAAACTTTTCAGATTATGGTACATTGTTTCACAAAGAATTTGGAATGTCAAATGGTGACTAAATTAAACGTACGACCTATGAATTTGAATCTATGGATGTCTAGTTTCTAATGGTTCAAAGTTTAGATGTATTGGAATCTTCTAGAAAAATTTATAGCAGTTTTAGTGACGAATGTTCAGTAAACTTCTGCACTGTTCACCAAATTGTTACTTTTTTTAAATTTATTATTAGTTTAATTGCTGTAGTTTGAGGAGTCTAATTTGTGCCTATATATAGTGGCATTGTATTTGATTGTGAAGACAAGTTGAAAAGGAAATACATCTAAGACAATTCAGTTTATGTCCATTCTTCTAGTCCTTTTCTCTTCTCTAAATACATTTGATTACTCTTGTTTGTCATCAAATACTGGAGATGAATTTTGGGCCATGGATGGGTGGGATTGACAACGTTATGTAAGAGTTGATTGAATACGTTATTGATCCAGTAAACTATGAAGATGTGGTGTTGCACCAATCTTCCACTGTTGATACTGACCCGGACAACATAAAAAATGACAAATATTCCGACTCATAAAAATATGATGAGAATTAATTGTTGTGCTAATTTGGTTCAATTGGAATCGGTGGAGATTGATCATTCAATGGAGACTACCCGACAATTGACACCACTCAAATGGCTATCTCCAATGGCGGAGTATGGTAGGAGTGACGAGGAAGGTTCAAGAGTTTGTAAGAAACTTAAACATCCAACGGTGGAGGATTATTTTAAGTCTCGCCCATTATCATGAGTTGTCTAGTTTTGAAATGTCGGGGCTTAGGCTCGCCCCGTGCAACTCATGAATTAAGAAGCCTTGTTTGTATTGAAAAACTTGGGATGTTATTTTAAATTGAATCTAAACTTTCGGAAGATCGTATGTTACTTCTATGAAATATGTTGGGTTTTTCTTGTGGAGTGGTGGTAGGACAAAGAGAATATAGGGGCAGAATGGTTCCCTTATGGAATGAGGATATTGACCTATCTATCATTAATTTCTTTTTAGGACACATCGGTGCATCTATAAGAAATGGAGGCTAGGGTTGTATGGTTACTTTAAAGGTTTCTATGGGAATCCGAAAGTGACTTTGCGAGTACATTCGTGGTAGTTACTTCGAAGAATAGCACCACCACTAAATACACTATGGTTGATCGTTAGTGATTTTAATAAAATTTTGATCCCGGAATAAACAACGAGCCTATAGAATAGACCACTAAGCAAGTGTCCAGATTTAAATGGACTATGGACGAGTTGGGTTTGTATGAATTAAGGGAGTTGGACCTTTTTTATACTTGGAGTAATAAGAGGACACGAGCTCAATTGGTGTGGTCACAGATGGATAGAGTTTTCGGTACCAAGACTATTTTGAACTTGGATGTTAATGCGACTGATATGTCGGATTTATATCGTATTTTTAAGGGGTAATTATGGATAATTGATGTGTATTTGAGTTATATATATATTTAATATAAATAATCGAATAAATAATACTAAAAATAATAGGAATCTTCAAATTTAAAATAGGTTTGTCACTAATAAAATAACTCAATTAGGCAGAGTACCTATCGAAATAGTTTAGTAAATATAGTAGTATTCAGATTTTAAATTTATAAAAATCGTTTTTCCCTAGGACTTCTATTAAATTCTAGTGTGGAAAGTATAATCAAACTAATTATGAATATGATTTGTGAATAAGGATCATTCAACAAGTAAACCAACCAAATCAAGAATGATAAGATTGATTTCTAAATCTAGAAAGCAAATTAAAAGCAAGTAAAGTAAAATCATGGATGAGATAATATTGAATACGTGAAGAACTCACTAAACACATTAGAGAGAGTGGAGGATACACTTCACAACAAAATCAAGTATCAAGATTCAACTATTACAATTTCACCAAATCCGAGTCTAAGGATGAACTTCCTCAATACGTGTCGTTGAAAGAAATTCATACGTGAAGAACAACTCGAATATATTAGTAAGATCAAATCCCTACTAATCATCCAAGGTCCAGGTACATCAATAGGAAGACAATCAAACTAATCTAGCACTAATCGTATATCCAAGGTCCGGCTTAAAATTAGTGTTAACCGGAACCACAAAATCGAATTAGAGCTCAACTCAAGATAAACAATCAAATCAAAGCCATAATTGAAATTGCAATTCAAGTTAATGAAATCATAACAATCAACTCACAATAGATCAATCTCATAGTGAAAGTATAACATGAAACCAACCACTTCTACTCTAAAGAAATGTAGAAGAAGAGAGTTCCTATTGGGTTGGTAAACTTGATTACAAGAGTTATCAACAAAAATACTTGAAGAAGGTAAGAAAATAATTCCAAAACCAGTTGTCAATTGAATCCGGAAAGATCTCTACACCTCAACTTTCTTCTTGAATCCTCTTCTTGCTTCTTGAAGCTTAAATGATTGAAGTAGCTCAAAATCCTCTTGATCAAGTCACAAAACTCTACCTCATAGACCAAGGAGAGATTTCATAACCTAACTAGAAACATTTATTCACTAAAACAACCTAGGGAATTATCTAATCAAAAGTATTCAATCAAAGTAATAGAAAATTCCCCAAATTCTATACCAAAATATTTGAAATTGAAGAGAAACCCAATATGATATTCAATATCTAAAACAATGTGAGATACTAACCAATCTAACTAATGCTAAAAATTCTAATATTTATAGGTAAATTAATTAGGGGTAAAATCGTCATTTTACATAAAAAGAATCCGGACAGAGCATCACTACGGGCGTGGCCCTCTATGCTTTACGGGCGTATTGTTGCGCTTATGCCCCTACGGGCGTATGATCCAGAGTGCCACGGCTGTATAGAGGGTAGTTACTTCATACGGGCGTGATGCACAAAAGGGCAATGGGCGTTTAGGTCCTACGGGCATATACCATCCTTCAAGGGCGTAGCGTATTTCCAGAATGTTGCACTTTGGCCTCTCGAATTTGTCTTTTTACACCAATTTGCCCCGAAGTTACGAAACGAGAATATTTGCAATTAAACCCAAAATCAATCAACTTATCTCAATTTAATACAATTATATTCACAAATCATGCACAAATTATATCTTAAAACATGATCATATTTGATGTTATCAAATACCCCACAACTTAAACCTTGCTTGTCCTCAAGCAAATCAAATGGAAGAAGTTTAAGAAGAAACAAACTAACATAAAAAAGCTCAAAAAGATTTCTCAAAGATTTCAACATCAACTAGTTTACTTTTCAAAGATCTCATAAACAAAGTGCTAAGGGATGAATCACTTTTATGCCTCATCAAATGTTTTATGTCTAAGTCAAGAAAACTCAATTTGAACAAAACATTTTCAACTTAAATACGAAAAACGATCATAAAATCATCCTGAGTGAAGTGTGTGCTCTATCTCAATTGATGATCCAAATAGCAAATTTTCTTTCAAAGCAACTACTCAAATAGTGGTTTGGTCGATCAAAAACTTCAACAACGAGAAATAATCACAATCAAATCTCAAGAAACAAGCCACTTATTCAAAAGTAAAATTTTATTCAATTTATTTTCTTTTATTCAAGGTTTTTATTGTTTGCTTAACAATATCAACTTTAACTACCCTTGTAACGATTTCCACTCCGATGACTCCCAGATCCCGAGGACCTTAGGGCACCAGGCATTCAATTCCCATAAGAAGTGGTGCTCAAGTAGCAAAGGATACATGCAAATAACCTTTTATTCAACAATTTATTCAACGAAAATAATAAAATTGTGGCAAGTCTCTCAAAGAATTTTCAAGTGAAAACTCAAGTCATTTACATTCCCAAAAGACTTAATACTATTCAAATAAGTTGTCCAAAATTAGTCCACTAATCGGAACAAACAACCAAAAATAGTTGTGTCAAAAGAATGTTTTTCAGGATTATCCTATAATCATGCTCGTACCAAGTATCAACGAAATGAAACAAATCAAATCTCGAGACTTTCAACAATCAACACATAGTTTATATCATCGGCTAAGCAAATCAAATTCCCACAAAAAGTTCACAAAATAATCTTTTCAAGTAAACTAATTATTTTGAAAAATTTGAAAAATTTTGGCAATTTTGAGATAAAATTGGTGTATGCACCTACCCCACAACTTGAAAATTACACTATCCTCGGTGTAAAAAGCGAATACCCCACAACTTATTTGAAAAATAAATAAGTGCGAGAAAACGATAAATACAAAACGGGAATAAGTGCGAAAAACTAGAAAAATAAAAACAAGAAAATTTTATTCAAAACAGGAAAGTATACTATGAACACAAAAGATAATCACAAAAATCCTAAATAAATCAAATAGTAAATGCCGAGTAAAAACAACTAAAAGCAACTAAAAAGCAAAACAATAAAACAAATAAACTCTATACGGAACATCCGGGACTAAGAAAGCGATATAGACAATAATTGAACGCCAAAACCCAAGTATGACTCGATAAAAGCGGTAAAAGGAAAGGGAAGAAAGACAAATCTTGTTTCCGAGCAAGCATGCTTGGAACTTATTTTGTTCCTTTCTTAGGAGCTTCTTCCTTCTTCAATGACTTTTATAAGGCTTGCTTTGTCCTCCCTAAGTTTGGTGCTTTGTTAGGGAGTAATAATTTTTTGCTTGTTCCGAAAATTGCCCGGACAATTGTCCCACTTGCATTTCCAGGTTTTGTAGTGAAGCCTATTGATTCCTGTTTTACCTTCAACAAACAATCAAGAAGGATAGAATAGAACAAAACACTAAATAAAAAGAGTTTACAAGAGTTTACAAGAGGTATAAAAATTTCCTACTACAATCTATTATCCTAGTGTTAACTTTTGTTAATAAATTCTTGTCATAATTAATAATTGCTTACAATTGTTGTCAACGTGTCTTTGGGTCTATACGATATTATAAATGTAAAATCTTTGATGCTTCCATGTTACTATCTGCATATGATAGGTACTTTGCCTTAAATTTTTGTTATTTAAGTGACAACCTATTTGTTTTCCTTGAATTAATCTCAATCATAATCTATGCTAAAAATATAGTAACCAAAATTCACATCGGCGACCTCTAAAACCATCAGCACCTCCACTTTAGACCATTGTGTGGTGAAAATTACTTGTACTACTAGGGCAGATCCTTGTGAGCAGCTTGCTGTTAAATCAATGTGCATCAAACTTTAGTGGTTCCATGAGAAAGTTTGTGATGATTTGATCGCAAGAAGTTGGAAAATGGTTGAGATATCGATGAATAATTTATGTGATGTACAATGGGATGTTCTAGTTCAGTTGCAGGAGAGGGGACGTTTGCAAAAAGGGATCTTCCAAAGAAGATTAATGAAGCACAATCAAAGATCGAGAGACTCTCGGGATAGAATTGTTGTGATATTGAGTTAGTGAAGGCCTACACAAATCAAAATAGATTATTTTCTATGAAACATGATTGATGTTGTTTGGTTATGTGTTATATTTTATACATAGTATGATTGTGATTAATTAAAGTGCAACAAGTAAGGAAAATTACATAGAATGTCACTTAATCAACCAAAAGTAACATCAATGTACCTATCGTATGCAGATAGTAACATGGTAACATCAATGTTTTTACATTTATAATTATCGTTTAATCCCAAAAAAGTTGATAACAATCTATTAGTATCTACCAATTATGACAATGTTTCGTTTAGTGGGAATTAGTCATAGGCATCAATTCAATTCATTTTGAGTGATGTAAAAAGAAAATAACAGATAAAAGTAGCAAATAGCAAATAAGGATCTCATTTAAACACATATGAAACAATTAGAAAGACCTATATTGGAAGATGAAACGTATAAGTGGATCTAAGACAATTATGAATTCCTATTCATCGTACACCGTACCTAAGTTACCTATATTGATTACTTCCATACGGTTCTTTGCAAGTAATCCTAAATCGTTTAGAGTTGTTATTAATTTGGTCAATTCAATAACTTCCCTTAAGATTAACATGAAAATCTAACTCAAAATTATAAGAACAAATAACTTATATGGTCCGATCATGTTAACTATTCTAATCCGACAATCAATTATCTATCTTAGGTCTGGTCAAAATAATAAATTGTTAATTTAAATCCTATGGGAACATGCTCAATTAAGTATAACCCTAAATTTCATGGCATCATTCCAACAACAATTTAAATCAAAAGTGTGAGACCAAGCCCTAAGATAGGGGCAAATAAGTAATTTACAAGTTTTATTATTATTGAATGATATTTTAATTAAATAAATTTTATGTTATTAGAGTTTGACAATGAATAAACTAGGGTTTTTAATTTAAAAAAAGTTATAACTTTCAGAACCCTAGAAACTTCTGTCTCTGTCGTTGGGGTCTAGTAAGCGGAGGAAGAGAACAATAGAGTAAGCAACCAGCAGAATTCGATCGACAAGGACTAACGAGTAGGATAATACAAGGATTGGCTGATTGTTTCGAAATCCTTTCCAAATTTTAAGAGGTGAGTAAACGGATACTTTTCTAAAAGAATCAATTTTCTTATTTGCCATTAAGTTTTGTATATAATATATACTTATACTGTCGGTTAAAAAAAAAAAAAAAGAATTGATTTTTGTTTGGAATTTTCAGAAACTTACAATGATATACGTATATATACATTTATATTAACAATTTCAGAAACCTTATTTATTTTAATTTATACATGTTGCAGCGAATTGAACAGGAGCGGCAATTGCCGAATCTGTTCTTATTTATATATTTATATATGGATTTTAGTTTATTTTATTATTGTTATTATAAAATTCCATAAATTTATTATTATTATTAAATTCCAGAGACTTTACTAGTATTACTATTATTTAACAATCCTTGCGCTACAAAATTTCAACGGCAATTGTGCAGGTGTCGAACTGCTTCTTTATATATATACATATATTTATGGATTGATTATATTATATTCTATTTTATTTCTCTATTTTCATTTAAGGCATGAAAAATATATTTTGATTATTTTGATTTTCAATTCTGTAACATTCTGGTTTTGTCATATTTTAATCATGCATCACTATTTCAATTGTTTTATTAAGTAGTGTTAACCCCTTAAGTACTGAATATTTTTATTATCTATATTAATTATTATTTATTTAATTTTTGAAATATTTAAAGTTCATTATTTAAGTTTGCTTTGAGAAAAGAAAGAAAAGAAAAGCTTTGGCTCAAGTTAGCTAGAAATGAGTTGGGGGAACATGTTCCAAATTTATAAGTTCCGAACTCATTGAGCATGGTGAAAAAGCTATCTTGTTATAAGTTCTAACCTACCTACCGGGATAAATAGCTAGGATCGATATCGATTTAAACCAACTAATGACTACTTGCTTGAGCCTCATAAAAGGAAGTGGAATTAAATTTAAATTCCTTTTGTTTCTGTTCTCTTTTGAAAGAAAGTACGTTATGAAAATGTTTTAATTTTCTTTGAAAGTTATTTTGATTTTTGACTTTGTATATATTTCCTAAGTATATGTGATTCTATTTCGATATTTTGACTATCAGTATGACCTTTAAATTTTTTTTTTTGAGAATAAAGGAAATAATAAAACTCCGTTTATTTACTTGGCCTTTTTAGCTCACCCCTCTCCCTTAAATTTTTCTTTTGCGGATACTACTGTGGTGACGAATAAGGGAACATGTGAGGAGTTTATGTCTTGAAAGTTAGTGTTGATTTGTTTGTTATTACTTAGAGTTAGAAATTTGTTTTGGAATAATTTTCTTTATTCTTTTAATAAGTTAGGTTGCATCCCTAATCAAGATATTGTTTATTAGAGGATTATCTATTTTGTCAATTGGGATTAATTTGAGATATTTTATTTGGACTTATGGATTTTAGTTGTTCTCTTAATATTTTATTGCGGAAATATTTTGTTAGTAAGGGATAAGAGACCTTGTGCTTTCGAGTGGGAACCTTGAAAGTACGGTCGTGTTACGCCCGGATTTGGGGGCGTGACATTTAGTGGTATTAGAGCAAGAGGTAACGAATCCTAAGATACTTAAGTAATGATTTTGATATGTTAGTTGATGGTAGATTCTTATACTAAGATTGGTGTGTGTTTTGAGTGAGGAAAATATAGTATCATATAAAGTAAATAATCTCACAAAACAGTGTCCCAAAATCAAACACAACTAAGGCAGAGTACCTATCGCATGTAGATAGTAATACGGGAGTACCATGATTTTAAATTTATAAATATCGTATCCACGGGAACGTTGGTGACAGATGGTTAGCTTCTATCAATTATGACAATCTTTAAAGTTCAAGGAATTAGTCCTATGTGTCCATTCAATTCGGATATGTTTGTTTGAAGAATATTTAAAACAAGAATGAAAAATAATTAACTAAGATCTCTAATGAAGTACGTATGATTAATTAAGTTGAACAATGTTCGAATGTGTAGCTCGTTGTTGTGCAAAATATGTAACACGAGTGCAAGCATACACTGTCAACAAGTAATATAGTACTCAAGTACCAGGATATCGATCCCACAGAGACTATTTAGAAATTAATATGAAATGTACGTAGTAGAGTGTGGATTAATAATAGATCAAAAGATGGTTTGTTAACTAAATCTACTCAAAACGTAAATACAATTAAACAATTAAGAAAATAATAAATAAAACAATAAGCGAACGGGACGAAACGTAGACAATCGGATCGGGAATATATCAAATTAATTGAGCACTAGACTAGTTTTCCCCTGTTATGTATTAAAGAAGGCCAATGTTGTACTGATGCTATATCGATCCTATGGCAATTAATCCAGAACATCTCAAAACATATGCACGTTTTTCAACATCACATAATTTCAGTCAACAACGATAAACTCATACGTCTATGCAATTTATAATTATGACTTCACGATAGAGTATCCAAAATTCTCAACGGATTATGCAAGGTAATTATATATGTCTATACAATTACAAAGTAGAATTCATAAAATTCAACCAAGCACCAATCAAGTGTTATGTCCGTTAAACTTTAATCCTTTCGGATCCAAGCTTCAACTCATTTATCCACCAAAGATTTTTAATCAACAATAGATATTAAATTGATAAACACTTAAGAGAATTACCAAACAATTTATAGCTTCAATACCCACAATTTAAGAGTTTACATAACAAGTTCCAACTAGCCTAGTGGGTGGAAATTTAGCTCATAATTCCAGATTCAAAACCCAACAAAATATATTTCATAGTCATTCCGTAAATTTCAGCAAAATAAAGCAATTCGATTACAGAATTTTCTAAGAAAAACAGAAGGGCGTTTAAATATAATTTCTTAAATTAAACTCTTCCCTCTTTGACTTCAATTGGTCCGCTTCGATCTTGAACTTGAGAATGTCTTCTCATCGTTAAGCTTTAATCGGAAATTACAGAATGTCTTCTGTGATTTTGTTGTCTCGTACTGCCCACCTCAAACTTGAATTTAATTATAGAATTTCTTCTTTAAAAGATTTACTCTCTGCTCTCTGCTCGTTGCTCTCGACGTCCTCTATTTTATCAAAAATCTCTCCTCTTTATCGTTGAAAATCACTCCCGAGGAATAGCACTCACTCCCTGAATCTTCTCCACCTTTTCCTCAATTTTCGTTCATTCCTTTATCGGAATTAATTCAGCCGCTAGATAAGTTCTTGACTTCTTCTTTCTTCAATTTCTTGGACTTAACTGGGCTTCTTTTCCATTTTCTTCAATTCTTTTGTTTTAACCCATTGCTTGGTCTTGCAAATAAATGAAGCCCAAAAAAAAACTTTTATCAATTCAGTCCATCAAATTTGTAGTTTCTTCAATTCAACCTCTCACTTCACTTATTTTCCTTGAATTTCAGCCACTTCCCTAAATAAGACAATCACACAATAATCAATAGAAATAAGCACAAATTATCGAAAATAAAAGACATATCACTCCTTCTTAACTTATATCAAGCTTAAAAGATTAACAATAACTCTACAAAAAGTAGAGTTATCAACCCCCAAACTTATTACATTACTCATCCCGAGTGATATCTCAAAGAGATCAAGGAAAAACACAAAACACCACTACAACCAAGCAAAACGAAGACAGTCTACAAGACAATCAAAACAGAGTAGAATCATCCAATCAAAGTGAGGTAAGAATCGGGTTCATGCTTTCAAATCAAGAATGTGATAGATCATCTAGACATGCTTAAAAACTAACTTCCCTAAGTGTTGAGAATTTAACAAAACCAAGTATCTAGTGTTTCTCCCGTGTGTGTGTGCTTAGTCATCTCCCTTCAACACTTAATTCACAGGTCAAGTCAAAAATGCACTCCTAGAATTCAATACATGTAATCATAAGTTAACTTGCTAACCCCTCTCCACTAATGTAGTTGGCTTAGCATCTTAGATCAATAGGTCTTCCCTTTTGGTTATAATGTAGGCTTGGTTAAAGGTAGGATAAATATGGATACAAGTGAGCTAATACCTCAACCTAGCCTGTCATGGACATAAAAACTGAAGCACAATTTGGTTTTTTTTTTTTTTTTTTTTTTTTGTCAAATTAAACCCTCCAAGCCAACAAGCAATTGATCTCAACACACTCCCAATATAATAAATACCAAACCTAAGCTCCCTTATTGTAAAAATTTATTCAAGAACAAACTTGCTGCCGCCTCTTTTTTATTTTTATTTTTATTGAGGATATCAACTGTTTTTGCTCTTTTGTACTCATCCCCATCATCAAATAATTATTTTTTTTTATTTATTTTTTTTAAGAACATGAATAGAAATGGGAGATATGCTTAGTTTGCAAATATGTGTAACAAGCCAATAGATAACCCAAAAGTCACCCCCGCCCCCCAAACTTTCATCATGCCATGTCCACAACATACTAGAATTGAAGTTTGGTGCCAAGAAAAAGAATGATATGCAAAAGAGTGGTCATTAGGATATCATACATGTGTAGGTACCAAAAAAAAAAAAATAGGCATAATGGCTCAAAGTGGCTAAACTATGGAAATATCCGAAGGGTAGGCTTGAAAGGCTCAAACGAGTCAACTAAAGTGCCTAGATCCTTTCCAAAATGCTAAACCGCCTAGGATTTCGCCTCAAGGGAATTAACAAGCTAATTCTGAAAACTTGAAGTCTCATGCAATTTCAACCTTTTCTAAAGATACAACATGTTCGGGGATAGACTAACGTGCAAAATCATGAAGTTACACTCTCACTATGGTTTAGTTAAATTCACAAACTACAAGTACGTACTTATGGATTATAAACACGTACAAATAATCATATCAACACCAACTGAAAAGTAATATTATGAAGCTTCCCCCAATTCTCACACAACTAATCATTAGATTCTTCCAAAACAAGAAAAGGAGAACAAAGGACGAACAAAAACATCACTAAAACGAAACAAAGAAGGCAAGACCCCCCCCCAAATTGAAGAAAGAGCAATGTCCTCATTGCCATTAAAAAAAACAGAACAGGACGAACAGAACGGAACACAACAAACAGAGCAGAACAAAGAACAACCAACCGAACAAAATATTGAACAACCACAAGACACAAAAGGAAAACAGCTGAAGTATGTTACGAAGAACGAAATAAAGATTCAAAGGCATGAATGAAAACTCCCTGCGCTGGTATCTGCATCCGATGGGGTAGGTGCAAGATGTGGGGCAGCCATGGGTGGAGAATCCGAAGGTTGTGAGACAAGCAACTGGGTCTGGAATGACAGGTGATGGAGCGAGGCATATGAGTACGTTGTGTTGTAGGTAGAAGCTCGTCTGGAAAAACAGGCCATCGACCGACGAGATCGGGGAAAATCCTGTGCAAAGCCTCCTTAAGGATCGCATCTCGAGTATGAACATAACGATAATATTGTTCCCTAACACTTGGCTCTGATGGCGCGGAAGCTGGCTGCTCAGAAGGAGCTAGAACAAACTGTGGTGAACCCTCAACTGCCTCAGCTGGCTCGGAAAATGGCGGATCATCATGCACTGGAGGAGGTGATATCGGAGTAGTGTGTGAATACAACAGACGGCTCATATCAGGACCAGAGATTGTCCCGGTCTCATACTCATCCCGGCTTAAATCCGTAATATATACACCAGCCGTCTGACACAGCTGTGTAATCAAGGAAGGAAAGAAAATGTCGCCAACCTTTTTACTTGCACAATTATGAATCTGCCGAACAAAAATTTTTTCGATGTTGATAGAACGTCCTCCTATGATGGCAGCGAGCAGAAACATCCTCTCTAAATTGACTGAATAGACATGTCCAGTTGGAAAAATAGAATGTCGAATGAAATAGAACAAAACTTTGGCGTGATTTGTCAATCGTTGTCGTTTACATGTCAAAATGCCCTTTGTCTTAGATCTGTCCCAAGTGGTTTCCGCAATTGTGAGATCCCGTAATGTTGCATCACACAACTCATCTGTCACCTCTGTGCACATAGCAGAATACTCATCATCATCATAATCCACTAAGCCGAATAGTCTGTTAATTGATGAAGAAGAAAGAGAGACCCGTTTTCCCCGAACCCAAACTGTAGATGAATCTGCTGGCCATAAGTTGGAGTAGAATTCACGGACTACATCCTCATCTGGTTTGAACCTTGGAGCGCAAAAATGAGTCCATTGTAAGGCCTCAATGGTCACTTGGATATCATTAGTAATCATATGTTGTTCAAGACCCAAAGAGAAACCTTTGTCCGGTAAAATGGGTTTTCTCCGGAATAACGTCTCATATCGCTCTTCACCTCAGGCGTATGAAATTTCTCCAATAAATGAACTTTCTGGGCTATTTTCTTAATGCGAGGCATAGCTGCAAATCAAGTGAAAAAAGGCTGAATATGAACTTTGAAAATCGGTAATGCCAAATATGATTCCGTTTGAAAATAAATCAAAATCTCGGAAATAATTTGGTACTAAATCAAATCAACTTGAGCAAGGCATATCTCTTATAAACACACCACCCCCAAAACTGAAATTACACTACTACCGAAAAGCCACAGTTGAAATTGAATCAAATTGACATGAATATCAGCATGCATGTTGAATTTCAATTGATAACAATTGAACCCAAAATAAAATTTTGCTCTATTCAACTCGAGTACAGTTCAAAATGGAATTTTCCCCCAATTAAAATATCTATACCCATTTCGCCATTGAAATTTCTCAAACCCTTGCTGAAAATTGAGAAAGAATTAGGGAACATACCTGAATTTTTTCAAATTGAACCAAACCCGTACCTTCTGTTGAGATAATTTCCGTAACTGTTGGGTTTCTTCACACAAACATTCAAGTGATAGTGTGTGCGCAAGGAATGGATATAATGAAAACCAAAAGAAGTGAAAATTATGGTTCGTTCGTCAATGAGCAGTAGGGAAAATGGGTCAAGTATGAAATTGGGTGAAGTGTTGGGTCAAAGGGGGTAATAAGAAGTGAAAAAGAGTCAAAACAAACAAAAACAATTCTAAGTTTTTTATTTTTTTTTATTTTTTTTATTTTTTTATTATTATTTTTTTTTTGGACTTAGAAAACTTACTGCCTAGACTTCACATTCTGTCTGCCGATGCTATAGCATTGTTGTAGCTTTACTACAATATCAATTCCAGAATGCTATAAAATTTGTAATCTGTCCTAAAATTCCCTTGACTCCTGGCAAAAAACTCATCCCGCAACAAACATATCTTTCCATCAGGCCTTCACCTCATAGATCAAACCATCAAATTCATCAATCAAAGCCCCAATTTATTAAAGACAAACGAAGCTATCAAACTCTAAGAAAAAAAAAACAAAAAAAAAAAGGAAAAAAAAAAAAACATGCTGCTCTAAAAATCAAACATTAAAGTATAGCAGCGAAACTTCCCTTTTTTTTGTATCAATGAACGTGACAGAAGATCTATCACGCTCCACTGTTCCTCCCAAATAAATTTTCAATCGTTGGCCATTAACTTTAAATTCTGCACCATTGTTATCTCTTAAAAGCACAGCACCATAAAGAAAAACTTGTGCAACGGTGAATGGTCCAGACCATCTTGACTTGAGCTTGCCAGGAAATAATCTAAGTCCGGAATTAAACAGCAACACTTTTTGACCTTCTTCAAACTGTTTCATCTTGATATGTTGATCATGCCATCTCTTGGTCCTTTCTTTGTAAATTTTAGCATTCTCAAAAGAAAACAACCTCAATTCATCTAGTTCATTCAACTGAAACTTCCTTAGATCCCCTGCACTATTCAAATCCATATTCAAGTGCTTTAATGCCCAATATGCTCTATGCTCAAGTTCCACAAGAAGATGACATGCTTTTACAAACACCAATCTGTATGGAGACATTCATAACGGTGTTTTGAATGCAGTTCGATAAGCCCACAATGCATCTTCCAACCTTTTTGACCAATCCTTTCGACTTGGATTAACAACTTTCTCAAGAATACCCTTTATCTCCCTATTAGATAATTCAGCTTGACCATTAGTTTGAGGATGATAAGGTAGGGCTATCTTATGCTTGAAATTGTACTTGGCTAACAAACTTCCCAACCATTTATTCACGAAATGAGTTCCTTCATCACTTATGAGAGCTCTTGGTGTTCCAAAGCGAGTAAAAATATGCCTATGCAAGAATTTCAGCACTACTTTGGAATCATTGGTAGGATACGCAGCAGCTTCAACCCATTTAGAAACATAGTCTACAACCACCAAAATGTACGAATTTCCAAAAGAAGGAGGAAAAGGTCCCATGAAATCTATTCCCCACACATCAAACAATTCTACTTCAAGGATATTAGTTAATGGCATCTCGTTTCTCCTTGAAATATTACCTACCCTTTGACAACGATCACACTTTGCCACATACTCATGAGAGTCTTTAATTACAGTAGGCCAATAAAACCCGGATTGTAGCACCTTTGCTGCAGTTCGAGCACCACCAAAGTGTCCACCATAAGGAGCATTGTGACAATGAAACAAAATTTCAGCCACTTCATTCTCTGCAATGCACCTTCTTATCATTTGGTCAGCACACTGTTTGAACAAATAAGGCTCCTCCCAAAGAACTTCTTCCTCTGCTGCCCTGTTTGCTCAGGAGGAAGAACACCACTTGCCAAAAAATTAGCGAAATCAACAAACCAAGGAAGTGGCTTAGAATTCTGTACATTTAATACTTGCTCATCTGGGAATGTCTCTTTAATGGGGACAAGAGAAACATAATTTTGGTGATGCTCCATTCTCGATAAGTGATCTGCGACTTGATTTTCAGCTCCTTTTCGGTCTTTAATTTCAACGTCAAACTCTTGGAGAAGGAGTACCCATCTAATAAGTCTTGGTTTTGAATCCATCTTTGCAATTAAATATTTGATGGCTGAATGATCTGTGTATACAATCACCTTTGTACCTATCCAATAAGAACGAAATTTGTCAAAAGCAAATACAACAGATAACAACTCTTTTTCAATTACTGTGTAATTTAATTGAGCTCCTGTTAAAGTACGACTAGCATAATAAATAGAATGAAAGATTTTGTTTCTCCTCTGTCCCAAAACAGCTCCTACAACAGAATCACTTGCACCACACATGAGCTCAAATGGTAGACTCCAATTTGGCGCAATGATGATTGGAGCTGAAACTAGCTTTTCCTTCAACTCTTCAAATGCATTTGAACACACTTCATCAAATTTGAAAGGCGTGTCTTTCTCAAGTAAATTGCACAAAGGTTTAGATATTTTGGAAAAATCTTTAATAAACCTTCTATAGAATCCAGCATGTCCAAGGAAGCTTCTAATATGCTTCACTGTAGTAGGAGGAGGAAGTTTTTCAATAACTTCAATTTTTGCTCTATCAACTTCTAGTCCATGTTTTGAAACTTTATGGCCTAAGACAATGCCTTCCTTGACCATAAAATGACACTTTTCCCAATTTAAAACAAGATTAGTCTCCTCACATCTTTGTAACACTTTAGCCAAATTCAACAGACATTCATCATAGGAATCACCAAAAACTGAAAAATCGTCCATGAACACCTCTAAAAAATTTTCCACCATATCGGAAAAAATTGCCATCATACAACGCTGAAATATTGTAGGAGCATTGCACAAACCAAAGGGAATCCTACGGAAAGAAAAGGTTCCATAAGGACAAGTGAAAGTGGTCATGTCTTGATCCTCTGGTGCAACAACAATCTGATTGTACCCTGAATACCCATCGAGAAAATAGTAGTACTCCCTTCCTGCGAGTCTATCAAGCATTTGATCAACAAAAGGGAGTGGAAAATGATCTTTTCGAGTGGCATTGTTCAATTTTCTGTAGTCCATGCATATTCTCCATCCAGTAACTGTTCGAGTAGGGATTAACTCGTTATTTTCATTCTTTACCACTGTGATCCCACCTTTCTTTGGAACACATTGCACTGGACTAACCCCCCAAGAACTATCCGAAATTGGATATATAATCCCATAATCCAGCCACTTTATTATTTGTTCTTTCACAACTTCCTTCATAATAGGGTTCAATCTTCTTCGTCCCTCAATGGAGTTTTTACTATCTTCTTCCAATAAAATCTTATGCATGCAAAAAGAAGGACTTATACCCTTATATCCGCAATTGTCCATCCAATAGCCTTCTTGAATTTCTTCAAAACTTCAATGAGTTGACTTTCCTGTTCATCACTTAAGTTAGAAGAAACAATCACATGTAATGTTGAATTTGAACCCAAGTAGACACATTTCAAATGAGAAGGAAGAGTTTTTAAATCAAGCTTAGGTGGCTCTTCAATGGATGGTTTTGGAACCTTAAATTCCCTTGATGATAATTCCAGCGATTCAAATCTACCACAGAGTTCCTTTTTACTTGAATCAGCTTCTATCAATGCTATATTTTCGGTTTCAGCACTGACATCACAATCGGTTTCCTGCAGTAACTCTTCCAAAGATTCCTGAACACTCTGTTGCTTAATTTCCTCAGTTGTTGAAGCTTCCACCATTGAGATCTCAAAACATTCTTCAGCTTCATCTGGAAATTTCATTGCTCTGAACACATTAAAAGTCACTTCATCATCATTTACTCTCATAGTAAGTTCTCCCTTCTACACATCAATTAATGTTCTTCCCGTAGCCAAGAACGGACGCTCCAAAATGATAGGAACTTCCCTGTCAGCCTCATAATCCAGCACTATAAAATCTATTGGAAAAATAAACTTGTCCACCTTGACTAACACATCTTCAATTTTTCCATCGGGATGGGCAAGAGATCTGTCCGCAAGTTGCAAAGTAACGGTTGTCAGACGAACTTCACCAATTCCAAGTTTCCTGAAAATAGATAAAGGCATTAGGTTAATACTTGCTCCAAGATCACACAAAGCCATACCAAAGTAAGAATCACCAATGGAACATGGAATGTTAAAACTTCCTGGATCCTTCATTTTTGGAGGTAATTTGTTTTGCAAGAAAAAACTGCACTCCTTTGTAAGTGCTACTGTCTCATACTCCCTGGTGTGTGTTTTGAGTGAGTAAAATATAGTATCATATAAAGCAAATAATCTCACAAAACAATGTCACAAAATCAAACACAACTAAGGCAGAGTACCTATCGCATGTAGATAGTAACACGGGAGTACCACGATTTTAAATTTATAAATATCGTATCCACGGGAACGTTGGTGACGGCTGGTTAGTTTCTACCAATTATGACAAACTTTAAGGTTCGGGGAATTAGTCCTAGGTGTCCATTCAATTCCTGTATGTTTGTCCAAAGAATAATAAAAACAAGAATGGAAAATAATTGGCTAAGATCTCTAATGAAGTACATATGATTAATTAAGGTGAACAATGTTCGAAAGTTCAATGTGCAAATGGATCTAAGGCAATTATGAATTCGAATCGTCTTACTACCGTACCTGGAGTTATCTAATGTGATTACCTCAATATGGGTCGTTGCAAGTAATCCTAAACCTTTGTAGATTAATTATTAAGTCGTGAATTTAATAAGTTAATCTTAAGATTTGCATTGATTACTAACTCGAGATTATTTGGCTACCTAACCTCATTATGGTCGATGCAAGTTATTACACCTAATCCGGCAATTCATTAATTCTCCTATGGTCGGGTCTCCTTAACAAACTATCAATTTAATTAACTATTGTAGTATCATGCATCAACCTAAGTTTCATAGCATAAACTCAATACGTGAATCAAATCGAAAGCGTAAAACAATAAGCAATTCATAATGAATATTAAAACGTATCCTTTCCGGAAATGTATAAATCATTAATCAATCAATCTAAATAAAGAGAATCTTAGGACACAAAATCATAACATATAAAAGAAAAGTAATATAAGAACGAAAAGAAAAGGAAAGAGAAAGTTGTCGTGTTCCTCTCACTGCTTCCACGGACTGGCTTAATCCTCCGGACCTCACCGAGACTCATACTCCGGATCCTTATCCCGCTCTGCAGATCTTCAGCTACCACTCCCCTCAACTAAACTATAGAGTATCCCTTATGATCGAGACTCAACCCTACACTCGAGAAGAAAGAAAAATGAAAACTGAAAACTAGACTGGAGTTTATCACGAAATTTCTATTGGCTAGAAACACGGAAATGCTCCTGTTCCGAGTGATTCTGGTGTGTCTCAACAACTGGGGGAGTGCATCTATATATAGGAGTGAAATAGAGGTGAAAAGAGGTAAATTTCCATGTGGGACATTGAAAAACGTCAGTCTGCCTTCAACACGCCCGTGTCGCGTGTCTCCAACACGCCCCAAGACCGTGTTGAGCTTCTTCAACACGCCCCAAGCCCGTGTTGAGCTTCTTCAACACGCCCATGTTGAGAAAAAATTGCAATTTAGTCCCTAATTTCTTCATTTCTTCAATTTTGGTCCCTGAAACTTCGAAATCGAAAACAGAGAAAATTTGCGTAATTTCCATTTAATTAATTCCAATTAACTCCATAATTAACTCGAATTGAACACAATTAATGTATAAAAATACGATATAAAATTGAGTTATCACTCCCCCAATCTTCTTTTCTTAGTCAAGATGTCCTTCATGAATTTCACATAGTTGGGCATTTGTTCCAAGGCTTCAACTAAAGGAATGTTGGTATGCAACTACTTCATTACATCCAAGAACTTTTTGAATTGAGCATCCCGATTTTTCTTCTCAAACCTTTGAGGATAAGGCATTTTCAGAATTTCATAACTTACTGGAATCTGATGCTGTGGTGATGTTGCGGGTAATGCTGTAGCATCGGTAATTCCAGTAGCTATTTTTCCTCCAGTTTAGTTCTCGTTTTGCAGAATTTTTCGCTTTCAGTATTAGAACGAAGCTTTGCTTTCTTTTCTGATTTTTCTGCGGTTTCCTCTAAATCTTTCCCACTTCGTAATGTAACCGCTTTGCAATGTTCCTTCCCTTCTCTTCTCGGAATTTCTGTGCACTAGGAAGGGTGCCTTGCGGTCGACTCCTTGATTCATTCGCGAGCTGCCCCATTTGATTTTCCAGATTTCTTATTGAAGAAGACAACACTTGCATTGTTGTATCAGCTCTAGCCATAAATTCTTTCATCATGTTTTCAAATGAGTTTGAAGAATTAATCTGTAGAGGTCTTTGTTGCTGTACAGGTTGGGAAAATCCACGGGGATTGTTGGCTGGTCGCATAGGCATACTTGGTCCACTTGTGGTACCCGGATTCCTCCATGAAAAATTAGGATGATGCCTCCAACCAGGATTATAAGTGTTTGAATTCATACCCCATCTGTTCCGATTTCCGAAATAACAAACTGAACTTGGGTTATGTGGACAATTATCAAAAGCATGTCCTTCATTGCAGTAAACACAAGAAATCCCTTCCACTGAACTTATATTCAAATAATTTGACTGTTGTCTCTCTTGTTTTTCCATTTGCATGTTCATCTTATTTAGCATATTAGACATGGACGAAACTTGAGCTTGCAATGAAGAAATGGTATCCAAACCAAAATCCCCGCTTTCCTACCAGTAGGTTATTTGCTACATTCTCAATAATTTCAAAAACTTCATTATAGGATTTAGATAACAAAGCACCACCAGCTGATGCATCCACAACCACACGGGTATGAGCGATCAATCCGTTGTAGAAAGTTTCCATTTGAATCCAGGTAAGGAATGCCATGATTAGGACACTTCCTAAGCAAGTCTTTGAATCTTTCCCAAGCTTCATACATTGACTCCTCATCAAGTCAGTTGAAAAGAAGTAATCTCATTTCTTGATGTGTATTTGAGTTATATATAATATTAATATAAATAATCGAATAAATAATACTAAAAATAATAAGAATCTTCAAGATTAAAATAGGTTTGTCACTAATAAAATAACTCAATTAGGCAGAACACCTATCGAAATAGTTTAGTAAATATAGTAGTATTCAGATTTTAAATTTATAAAAATCGTTTTTCCCTAGGACTTCTATTAAATTCTAGTGTGGAAAATATAATCAAACTAATTATGAATATGATTTGTGAATAAGGATCATTCAACAAGTAAATCAACCAATATCAAGAATGATAGGATTGATTTCTAAATCTAGAAAGCAAATTAAAGAACAATGTAAGGAATAAAGCAAGTAAAAAGGTTGGGAGGAATTCTTAGTAAAATATAGGTGAGATAAGAGGATACAAAATACCAAGTATAGGATAATCTTGGATCTAGTATCATAGCTCCACCAAATTCAAGTCTAAAGTAGAATCCCTTCCATACGGATCGTGGCAAGAAATTCCTAGATTAAGAACACTTGAATGTTGACAAGATCAAATCTCCCATCAATCATCCTAGTCCGGTCCATCAAAAGGAAACTAATCACATCAACTTGGCACTAATTGTTGTCCTAGTCCCGCCTAACAATTAGTGTTAATCCGAACTACAATCTCAAATCAAAGCTTGTACTAAAGATAAAATTCAGATCTAAAGTCATCAATGAAATTGCAATTCGAATTAATAAAACCACAATAATTCAATCCAAGAACATCACAATATCTCAAGTAATTTGTAAAATAAAACCAACCAAATCTACCTATAAGAAATGTAGAAATGAGAATTCCTAAGGTTGGTTAACTAATTACAAAGAATAACAAGGAATAATAGAAGAAAAGGGGAAAGTGAAACATAGACATTAAACCTTCTTCCTCTTCAACTCCTTCTCTTGATTCTTCTTTGCTTCTTCAACTTGGATCTACAATTTGTGTAGCCCAGATACCCTAGAATATATTCAGTAGATCTCCTTACGAATTGAGGCAAACCTACCTAATTAATCTCAAGATACTCAATACTACAACAAGTAGAGAGTAATCTCTAAGAAAATTGGAAAATCAAAGCATAGATCTCTCTCTAAGTTCTACCAAACCTCTACAATTACTTAGCTATTCAGCCTAATCCAAACTTAATCCAACCTCAAATAATGGTAAAAATCCCAATATTTATAGATAACCAAAACAGGGGTAAAATAGTAATTTTACACAAAATTCTCTAAAATCTCGGAACAGAGCACCAACACGGGCTCAGTGACAGGTTTATCACCGAGCGCGTGTTCTTCCGGTCGTGTTCCTTCTTCCGTATGGGCGTGTTCATTCACCGAGCGCGTGTTCAATAGCTTGGCAGGGCATGTTCAGCCTTCTTGCTGGGCGTGTTCTTGGTCTCGAGCGCGTGTTGCTGGACTGGGTTTTGTATTTCTTTCCGGAAATTGCATATTTAGTCCCTAAACTTCGCTCTTTTGATCAATTGACTCCACAAACTTCATGAAAATAGAAATATCACAATTAAGTACACAATTAACAAATTCATCTCAATTTACTCTATTAAACCTCAAGAATTATGCACAATTACCCTTCAAAAATATTATCAAATTTAGCGTTATCATAATACCCCACAACTTAACCTTTGCTTGTCCTCAAGCAAATCAAAGATGGAATTTGAATCAAACAAACATTTAATAGAAAAGTGCATAAATGTTTTCTCAAAGAATTTCAAACTAACTAGTTTACCTTTCAAAGATCTTATAAACAAAGTGTTTAAAGAATGATTCACTTCTATGCCTCATCAAGTGTTTTCATGTTTAAATCAAGAAATACAAAATTGAATAAATCATTTTCAACTTAAATACGAAAAACGATCATAAAATCATCCCGAGTGAAGTGTGTGCTCTATCTCAATTAGTGATCCAAATAGCAAATTTCCTTTCAAAGCAAATTACTCAAATAGTGGTTCGATCGATCGAAAACTTCAACAACGAGACATAATCACAATCAAATCTCAAGAAACAAGCCACTTATTAAAAAGTAAATTTTTATTCAGTTTATTCTCTTTTATTCAAGGTTTTTATTGTTTGCTTAACAATATCAACTTTAACTACCCTTGTAACGAGTTCCACTCCTATGACTCCCGATCCCGAGGACCTTAGGGCACCGGGCATTCAATTCCCATAAGAAGTAGTGCTCAAGTAGCAAAGGATACATGCAAAACAACCTTTTATTCAACAATTTATTCAACGAAAATGATAAAAAATGTGGCAAGTCTCTCAAAGAATTTTCAAGTGAAAACGCAAGTTATTTCCATTCCCAAAAGACTTAATACTATTCAAATAAACTGTCCAAAAGTAGTCCACTAATCAGAACAACCAACCAAAATAGTTGTGTAAAACGATTTTCAGGAATTTCCTATAATCATGCTCGTATTAAGTATCAAAAAAATGAACTAAATCAAATCTCGAGACTTTCAACAATCAACAATCGATATCTATCATCGGCTAAGCAAATCAAATTCCAACAAAAAGTTCACAAAATAATCTTTTCAAGTAAACTAATCATTTTGAAAAATTTGAAAAATTAAGCAATTTTTTGAAAATATTTGCAAATTGAGATAAAACGAGCATACACACCTACCCCACAACTTGAAAAATGGCCCCGCACGCAGTGTAAAAGCAAATACCCCACAAATTATTTGAAAAATAAATAAGTGCGAGAAAACGATAAATACAAAACGGGAATAAGTGCGAAAAACTAGAAAAATAAAAACAAGAAAATTTTATTTAAAACGGGAAAGTATACTATGAACAAAAAAGATAATCATATAAATCCAAATAAATCAAATAGTACAAAAACCAAGTAAAAACAAATAAAATCAACTAAAAAGCAAATAAATAAAACAAATAAACCCTATCCGGAACATCCGGGACCAAGAAAGCGATATAGACAATAATTGAACGCCAAAAACCAAGTATGACTCGATAAAAGCGAGAAAAGGAAAGGGAAGAAAGGCAAATCTTGTTTCCGAGCAAGCATGCTTGGAACTTATTTTGTTCCTTTCTTAGGAGCTTCTTCCTTCTTCAATAACTTTTATAAGGCTCGCTTTGTCCTCCCTAACAACATCATCATTCGATGCATTGAACGTAATTTTGTTTGGTGCTGTTAGAGAGTAGTCATTTTTCTCGTTCCGAAAATTGCCTGGACAAATGTCCCACTTGTATTTCCAGGTTTTGTAGCGAAGCCTATTTATTCTTGTTTTACGTTCAACAAACAAACAAGAAAGATAGAATAGAACAAAACAAAGAAAGAAAGAAATTACAAAATTAAAAAAAAAGTCCTACTACAAACGATCTAGTAAAGAAATTAAGAGAACAAGAAAAATAAGAGAAATAAATCACAATACCTACAAAACAAGAAAAGAGAGATTAGTAAGGATAAAAAGAAATAAAATATAAGATTATTAAATAATGCTAATCAAAAATAAGGAAAAGAAAATGAATTAAATTAATTGAATGAAAGAAAGAAGAAAAAGAATGAAAGAATGATAAAGAAGAATGGAATGAAATGTATAAAATAGAAAGAAGTTTTGAAAGAATGAAAATGGAGAGAGAAATAAAAGGATTTAATGAGCATGCAAGATTAAATAGAAAAGGAAAAGAAATGGATAAGAAATGGAATGCAAAAGGAATCTGAACGAAAATTTGAAGAAATAAAATTGAGAAGGAAAATTTGCATGCTCTCGGGTAGTGCAAAAACAGGGGAGAGAGGCAGGGGATTAAAATTTCAGTTCTGAAATTAGTACAAAACAGAACAATTACAGAGTTGTACATAGTAAGGCTATTGGAATTTTCTGCAAAACAGAGGAAATAGCAGCCCACTAGAATTTATACACAAAAAACAGAACACATGTACACTAGAATTAAAATGCACAAAGGAAAATGGCATGCAAAAAGTTATGTACTATACGAGATTGAAATTAAAATGTATTCTAAACACTAAAGCTACTGCCATGGAACTTTTAGAAAACTAAATGAAAACTAAACTATCAAGGAAGACAAACTAATGCATCTACAAACAATTCATGCAAAACCATGCAAAAGAAAGTACAATACAGCCAAGCACTAACCTACTGGAAAATGTAGTACAAACAGAAAAAAAAAAAAAAATCATGCAATTGCTACTGTAAAGTAATTGTAAATCAAAAGGAAAATATATACATACCTACTGAACTTGCACTAAATTGGAAATGAAGCAAATACTGCATGCATTATTCAAACATGGAAGGTTTACAAACGAAATTTCCAACTATAACAAATTTAAAATTAGCCATGTGACACATGCAAACTTCCTAAAATATCCATGTAAATGAAATCTATATAAAAGCCAACACTTCAAGAATACTAACTAAGTATCTAGATTATTAAGTATATAAACTCACCATGCAAAAACACGCAAATGTATATTACAATAAAACCATGCAAAGACATGCAAAATGCTATATAATAAAATCATTCTAACTACTACCAAACAATCTACCTAATGAACTAAAACAGAATGAAGTGAATTGATTACAAATACATACTTCTACTACTAGCGTGAAAAGTAAAGTAAATGCAATTCATAAATTCTGTTATACGCAAGAATCTATATGCTACTACCATGAAAATTTTAGCAAGCTACCTATAGTATATGCAAATTAAAATTTCAAAGCATAAATAAAAAAAATTCATACAATATATATGTACAGTATACTGCCTAATTCAATTCCATGCATATGATAAATATACAAGCTAACTACAACTCATGCAAAAACAGAACAAAACACACAAAAACTATTGGATTTAATATTCAGCAGCAGTGAGGCAAACAAAATGCTACTGGACTGCCCGAAATTTTTTTTCCAAAACAGTATACAAAAAGTAACTAATTAAGCTACTGGAAAATTGAAGTGCAAACAAAATCATCATGAATTTTAAATAAAGAACAAACTAGAAAAAGATTTTGAAATGCATTATGCATACAATATCTATATCTATACACTGAACATTAGATATAGTAAAGAAATAAGACATACATCTAATGCATCTATATGTATTAAATGCTATGCAAAATCAAAAAGAACAAAGAATAAGAACTACCTACTGTAAACTACAAGTTGCAAAATATACATACATAAATATACTATGCAAACCATAAAAACCATGCATATGAAAAGAAAATATACACTTTATCTATATTTCATGCAAGAGTAAAGCAAAACATGCAAATTGATGTGTATTTGAGTTATAAATAATATTAATATAAATAATCGAATAAATAATACTAAAAATAATAAGAATCTTCAAGAATAAAATAGGTTTGTCATTAATAAAATAACTCAATTAGGCAGACACCTATCGAAATAGTTTAGTAAATATAGTAGTATTCAGATTTTAAATTTATAAAAATAGTTTTTCCCTAGGACTTCTATTAAATTCTAGTGTGAAAAATATAATCAAACTAATTATGAATATGATTTGTGAATAAGGATCATTCAACAAGTAAACCAACCAATATCAAGAATGATAAGATTGAAGTCTGTATCCTAGAAAGCAAATTAAAGAACAATGTAAGGAATAAAGCAAGTAAAAAGGTTGGGAGGAATTCTTAGTAAAATATAGGTGAGATAAGAGGATACAAAATACCAAGTATAGGATAATCTTGGATCTAGTATCATAGCTCCACCAAAATCAAGTCTAAAGTAGAATCTCTTCCATACGGATCGTGGCAAGAAATTCCTAGATTAAGAACACTTGAATGTTGACAAGATCAAATCTCCCATCAATCATCCTGGTTCCGGTCCATCAATAGGAAACTAATCACATCAACTTGGCACTAATCGTATATCCTGGTTCCGGCCTAACAATTAGTGTTAATCCGAAACCACAATCTCAAATCAAAGCTTGTACTAAAGATAAAATTCAGATCTAAAGTCATCAATGAAATTGCAAAATTAATAAAACCACAATAATTCAATCCAAGAACATCACAATATCTCAAGTAATTTGTAAAATAAAACCAACCAAATCTACCTATAAGAAATGTAGAAATGAGAATTCCTAAGGTTGGTTAACTAATTACAAAGAATAACAAGGAATAATAGAAGAAAAGGGGAAAGTGAAACATAGGCATTAAACCTTCTTCCTCTTCAACTCCTTCTCTTGATTCTTCTTTGCTTCTTCAATTTGGACCTTCAATTTGTGTAGCCCAAATACCCTAGAATGTATTAAGTAGATTTCCTTACGGATCGAGGCAAACCTACCAAATTAATCCCAAGATACTCAATACTACAACAAGTAGAGAGTAATCTCTAAGAAAATTGGAAAATCAAAGTATAGATCTCTCTCTAAGTTCTACCAAACCTTTACAATTACTTAGCTATTCAGCCTAATTCAAACTTAATCCAACCTTGATCCAACCTTAAATAATGGTAAAAATCCCAATATTTATAGATAACCAAAACAGGGGTAAAATTGTAATTTTACAAAACAGAATCTGGAAATTTGGCTCAACACGGGCTTGTTGCACCCGTGTTGTGCCCGTGTTGGCTATGCGCGACACGGCTGTCGCGCCCGTGTTTCGACCGTGCTGCCTCCCGTGTTGGTGATACGCGACACGGGCGTGTTGAACCCGTGTTGGAAGCCGTGTTCATGGCCGAGCCCGTGTTTCCGGGCGTGTTCATCCTTCTTGTTGGTCGTGTTCTTGGTCCGAGCACGTGTTGCTGGACTGGATTTGTATTTCTTTCCGGAAATTGCATATTTAGTCCCCGAACTTTGCTCTTTTGATCAATTAGCTCCACAAACTTCCCGAAAACAGAATTATCACAATTAAGTACACAATTAACATATTTATCTCAATTTATTCTATTAAACCTCAACAATTATGCACAATTACCCTTCAAAAATATTATCAAATTTAGCGTTATCACAAATCAACCAAAGCTACTGGAGTAATAATCTAAAATTTAGAATTGAAATGGAATAAAATTACTGGAATGAAATGTTGGTCACTAAAAACAGCATTTCTTAGAATTAATTTCTAAGAATGTTTTCTACTCAACAAAAAGCTATACTATATTTTTACTTAAAGAATTCAAAGAATACTAAATAAAATCCTAAAGATTCAAGTCTAAAAATAACATAAGTGACCATTTATTGAAAAACCTATTCATGTAAAATCTAACAACAAATGCAAGGAAAGGAATCTAAATGCAAAACCATACCTAAATTCATATCAAGCACATATTAAGGCTAACAAATAAAAGATAGAAAATATGAAAACTTCTAACATCAATACCTAACAAAAGTAAGTATCTAGATAATAGTCTTCATGAATTGAAGATATTATTAGAATACTAACTAAACTAGAAAGCTCTTGAGGAAAATAAAGGAATGAAGATGAAATGAAATGAAAATGCAAAACTAACTAAGAAATGTAAGACAACTAATGAAAATGCAAAACAAGTAAATGACAAGTAATGAGACTAAGATTAAGAAGAGAAGTAAACTAAACTACTCTAACATAATACCTAAAAATCAAGATAATATCTATTACAACTATCAAAAATCAGGAAATGAAAGCATGAAAATACATCTAAGAACATGAAATAGAAATCAATCAAAGAGAAAATCAAGTTAGAAGACTAGTTAGATCTTATACTAACCATACCTAAGAACTAGTTAGAACAAGTTTGAAAGATTAGAACAAACTAAGTCAAGTTAGAAAGTAGGAGAAAAAATTAGATCTAAAATTCTAAGCTAAAGATCAAACTAAGATGTTAAACCAAGGATCTAAGTTATTCTAAAGGATAAAGATCTAAAGAATGAAAAGCTAACCTAATCTAAAGCACTAAACTAACTAAGCTATCTAATCTAAATCAACTAAAGTTAACCTAAATCCAAAATATCTAGGCTATATCTAACCAAAATCTCTAAGTAAAAGCTTACCTAAGAGATCTAAACTAACCAAAACACTAACTAAACCTAAAAATCATGATACTAAATCATCTAACCTAAGATCTAAATCCAAAAATCTATAATCTAAGCAAAAGAAATTCTAAGAAAAACAAATCAATATGAAAGCAAGAGATACAAAATACAAGTAACATAAGAAAACTACTAAAGTAAGAATAAGAAAAATCAAAGAATCAAAATTAAACTACTCAACTAAAAATAAGAAACAAATGAAATTGAAACATCTAAACTAAATGAAATAATATTGATCAAACAAATATCCAAGATCTATCGAATAGATCAAAGATATTTTAAGAATTAGACATGAAAAATAAAAGTTACTTGAGAATGATATCATAAAACAAATCATATCAAAATTAATTCGTTATAAATTTCACACCGTTGATGAAAATTTTTCCCAAATATTACAACGAACTTAGAGGAAAAATATCACGAAAAATAATAGGCTTCCCCGACAACGGCGCCAAAAATCGATGTGTATTTGAGTTATATATAATATTAATATAAATAATCGAATAAATAATACTAAAAATAATAAGAATCTTCAAGATTAAAATAGGTTTGTCACTAATAAAATAACTCAATTAGGCAGAACACCTATCGAAATAGTTTAGTAAATTTAGTAGTATTCAGATTTTAAATTTATAAAAATCGTTTTTCCCTAGGACTTCTATTAAATTCTAGTGTGGAAAATATAATCAAACTAATTATGAATATGATTTGTGAATAAGGATCATTCAACAAGTAAATCAACCAATATCAAGAATGATAGGATTGATTTCTAAATCTAGAAAGCAAATTAAAGAACAAAGTAAGGAATAAAGCAAGTAAAAAGGTTGGGAGGAATTCTTAGTAAAATATAGGTGAGATAAGAGGATACAAAATACCAAGAATAGGATAATCTTGGATCTAGTATCATAGCTCCACCAAATTCAAGTCTAAAGTAGAATCTCTTCCATACGGATCGTGGCAAGAAATTCCTAGATTAAGAACACTTGAATGTTGACAAGATCAAATCTCCCATCAATCATCCTAGTCCGGTCCATCAAAAGGAAACTAATCACATCAACTTGGCACTAATTGTTGTCCTAGTCCCGCCTAACAATTAGTGTTAATCTCAAATCAAAGCTTGTACTAAAGATAAAATTCAGATCTAAAGTCATCAATGAAATTGCAATTCGAATTAATAAAACCACAATCATTCAATCCAAGAACATCACAATATCTCAAGTAATTTGTAAAATAAAACCAACCAAATCTACCTATAAGAAATGTAGAATGAGAATTCCTATGGTTGGTTAACTAATTACAAAGAATAACAAGGAATAATAGAAGAAAAGGGGAAAGTGAAACATAGACATTAAACCTTCTTCCTCTTCAACTCCTTCTCTTGATTCTTCTTTGCTTCTTCAACTTGGATCTTCAATTTGTGTAACCCAAATACCCTAGAATATATTCAGTAGATCACCTTACGGATTGAGGCAAACCTACCTAATTAATCCCAAGATACTCAATACTACAACAAGTAGAGAGTAATCTCTAAGAAAATTGGAAAATCATAGCATAGATCTCTCTCTAGGTTCTACCAAACCTCTACAATTACTTAGCTATTCAGCCTAATCCAAACTTAATCCAACCTCAAATAATGGTAAAAATCCCAATATTTATAGATAACCAAAATAGGGGTAAAATAGTAATTTTACACAAAATTCTCTAAAATCTCGGAACAGAGCACCAACACGGGCTCAGTGTTATACGCAACACGGGCTCAGTGACAGGTTTATTACTGAGCGCGTGTTCTTCCGGCCATGTTCCTTCTTCCGTATGGGCGTGTTCATTCACCGAGCGCGTGTTCAATAGCTTGGCAGGGCATGTTCAACCTTCTTGTTGGGCGTGTTCTTGGTCCGAGCGCGCGTGGCGCTGGACTGGATTTGTATTTCTTTCTAGAAATTGCATATTTAGTCCCTAAACTTCGCTCTTTTGATCAATTGACTCCACAAACTTCCCGAAAACAAAAATATCACAATTAAGTACACAATTAACAAATTCATCTCAATTTACTCTATTAAACCTCAACAATTATGCACAATTACCCTTCAAAAACATTATCAAATTTAGCGTTATCATTTCTCAATCTTGCATTCTTCGTGGGAGGAAAATATTTTGCTAGAAACTTCTCTGTTAACTGCTGCCACGTAGTTATTGAGTCTACAGCTAAGGAGTTAAGCCATTCCCTTGCCTTGTCTAGTAGAGAAAAAGGAAACATCGTAGTGCATCCGAAGAAACTCCAGGAAGCTTGAAACAATTACTGATTTCCACGATGTATTTTAGGTGCAGATACGGATTTTTTGATGGCGAGCCACCGAATTGTCCCACAGACGCGCAAAGATTTGGAACATCAAGGGCTTCAACTCAAACTGCGGAGCTTGAATTTCTGGTGGCCTTATTCCAAAAGTCAGTTCTTCAAAAACAGGAGCAGCATGTTGTCCGATTGCTTGGTTCCTGTCATCGGCCACAACTACAGGATTCTACTCGACTCCTTGTGGTTGCAACTGCTGTCATGCATTTTTTTTATCCATAACTACTGGTTTTTTTTTAATTCAGCGTGGTCACTTGTGTTGGATTCTTCTAAATTAGTTTATGCTTTTCTCCTTCTTCTAAAAAACCTCTCTATTTCAGGTTCTTCCTTTGATAATACTATAATACTTCACCTTTCTTCTTCTTCAATTTTTTACTCATACAACCTGAATTTATCCTGTAAAAACCAGCAAAGATCCCAGTGAATAACAGTAAAAATGAGCCACACAAAACTTACTAATTTCACAATAAAAACTAAAAACGGTCCCCGACAACGGCGCCAAAAACTTGTTGTGCAAAATATGTAACACGAGTGCAAGCATACACTGACAACAAGTAATATAGTACTCAAGTACCGGATATCGATCCCACAGGGACTATTTAGAAATTAATATGAAATGTACGTAGTAGAGTATGGATTAATAATAGATCAAAAGATGGTTTGTTAACTAAATCTACTCAAAACGTTAATACGGTTAAACAATTAAGAAAATAATAAATAAAACAATAAGCGGAACGGAACAGAACGCAGACAATCGGATCGGGAATATATCAAATTAATTAAGCACTAGACTAGTTTTCCCCTGTTATGTATTAAAGATGGCCAATGTTGTATTGATGCTATATCGATGCTATGGCAATTAATCCGGAACTTCTCAAAATATATGCACGTTTTTCAACATCACATAATTTCAGTCCACAACGATAAACTCATACGTCTATGCAGTTTATAATTATGACTTCACAGTAGATATCCAAAATTCTCAACGGATTATGCAAGGTAATTATATATGTCTATACAATTACAAAGTACAATTCATAAAATTCAACCAAGCACCAATCAAGTGTTATGTCCGTTAAACTTTAATCCTTTCGGATCCAAACTTCAACTCATTTATCCACCAAAGATTTTTAATCAACAATAGATATTAAATTGATAAACACTTAAGAGAATTACCAAACAATTTATAGCTTCAATACCCACAATTTAAGAGTTTACATAACAAGTTCCAACTAGCCTAGTGGGTGGAAATTTAGCTCATAATTCCAGATTCAAAACCCAACAAAATATATTCCATAGTCATTCCGTAAATTTCAGCAAAATAAAGCAATTCGATTACAAAATTTTCTAAGAAAAACAGGAACAGTTTAAATATAATTTCTTAAATTAAACTCTTCCCTCTTTGACTTCAATTGGTCCGCTTCGATCTTGAACTTGAGAATGTCTTCTCGTCGTTCAACTTTAATCGAAATCACAAAATGTCTTCAGTGATTTTGTTGTCTCGTACTGCCCACCTCGGACTTGAATTTAATTACAAAATTTCTTCTTTAAAAGATTTACTCTCTGCTCTCTGCTCATTGCTCTCGACGTCCTCTATTTTATCAAAAATCTCTCCTCTTTATCGTTGAAAATCACTCCCGAGGAATAGCGCTCACTCCCTGAATCTTCTCCACATTTTCCTCATATTTCGTTCATTCCTTTATCGGAATTAATTCAGCCGCTAGATAAGTTCTTGACTTCTTCTTTCTTCAATTTCTTGGACTTAACCGAGCTTCTTTTCCATTTTCTTCAATTCTTTTGTTTTAACCCCATTGCTTGGTCTTGCAAATAAATGAAGCCCAAAAAAAAACTTTTATCAATTCAGTCCATCAAATTTGTAGTTTCTTCAATTCAACCTCTCACTTCACTTATTTTCCTTGAATTTCAGCCACTTCCCTAAATAAGACAATCACACAGTAATCAATAGAAATAAGCACAAATTATCGAAAATAAAAGACATATCACTCCTTCTTAACTTAAATCAAGCTTAAAATATTAACAATAACTCTACAAAAAGTAGAGTTATCACTTGCAAGCAGATCTAAAGCAATTATGAATTCGAATTATCTTACTACCATACCCGAGTTGTCTAGAATGATTACCTCAATACTGGTCATTGTAAGTAATCCTAAACCTTTTTAGATTAGTTCTTAAGGCTTCAATTTAATAACATAACCTTAATATTTGCATTAATTCCAAACCCAAGATTATTAGGATGCCTAACCTCGACGGTCGGTTGTAAGTTATTAGTCCTAATCTGGCAACTCATTAAATCTCCTACGGTCGGGATTCATTAACAAATCGTCAATTTAATTAACTATTGTAGTATCATGCATCAACCTAAGTTTCATAGCATAAACTCAATATGAGAATCAAATTTAAAGCATAAGACAATAAGCAATTCATAATGTAAATTAAAACGTATCCTTTCCGGAAATATATAAACCATTAATTAATCAATCAAAATAAAGAGTATCTTAGGACACAAAATTATAACATATAAAGGAAAAGTAATACAAGAATGAAAAGAAAAGGAAAGAGAAAGTTGTCGTGTTGCTCTCACTGCTTCCACGGACTTTCTTAATCCTCCAAACCTCGTCGAGACTTGTACTCCGGATCCTTATCTCACTCTAAAGATCTTCAGAGATCACTTCCTCTCAACTAAACTATAGGGATATTCCTTACGGTCGAGGTTCAACCCCTACACTTGAGAAGAAAGAAAAATAATGAAAACTGAAAACTCGACTGGAGCTTATCACGAAATTCCTATTGGCTAGGAACTCGGAAATGCTCCTGTTCCGAGTGATTCTAGTGTGCTTAAACAACTGGGGGAGTGCATCTATTTATAAGTAGAAAAGGGGCTGAAAACAGTGAAAATTCGATGTGGGACGCCAAAAATACAGTCAACATGGGCTGCAACACGGGCAGGAACACGCCCGTGCTGGCCTTTTTTTGCGGAAATTTCACTTTTAGTCCCCGATTTCTTCCTTTCTTCAATTTTGGTCCCTAAAACTTCTGAAATCAAAAGCAGAAGGAATTTGCGTAATTTCCATTCAATTAAATCCAATTAACTCCATAATTAACTCGAATTGAACACAATTAATGTATAAAAACACGATATAAAATTGGGTTATCAAAGATCTAAATTTTTATCCGATATACGTGATTGTAGCTTATCTAGTTTTAATTGGAACGTTACTCAGATGGTGAGACATGAAACAACTAGAGGACGAAATCTAGCTCCCGACAGTAGTATAGAAGAACAAGATAATGATATGAATGTACCACTGAGGAATCTAGGTCGTGGAGCAACAACAACTGAAACCGAGCATACCGGACCTTCCACGGCACCGAATGATTTTCTTCTACCCTTGCTATGATGGCCCAGACGATGCAAGCCCAACAACGTTTTCAAGAAGAGCAATTGAGACAACAAGTTGAGCAAAAACGTCGGCCCTAGACAAGCCGATAATGGAATAAGGTCATGTTATGAGCTACTTCGGAAAGAAAGTATGTTAAGCTTTGAGGGAACTGCCAAACCGGAACTTGCGGGAAAAGTGTCTTAAGGATCTAGAGAAAAATTTTCGAGTACTTGAGGTTACTGAAAATTTGAAGGCAGATTTGGCAATTGCTTTTCTTACTGGAGAAGCGGAGAGATGGTGGGAAGGTGCAGCACCAGCATATGTCACTACTGGTCATTCCCTAACTTGGGAGGTGTTTAAGAGGGCCTTCTTGGATAATTACTTTCCCGAGAACCTTCGAATGGAGCTTCAAAGAGAGTTTTTCAACTTGAAGCAGACAGAAGGAATATCGGTTGTTGAGTATGCAGCTAAATTCAATTCGTTGGGAATATTTGTTCCAGAATTTATGGCTAATGAGGACCTAAAACTTTTACGATTTCGAGATGGATTACTTGGAAGAATTCAAGGTAAAATGGTCAGCAAGATGATCTTAAAGCTACACCGAGGTGTATGAAACCGCTATCAGTGAGAGGAGGAAAATATAAAGAGAGCTGATGTTGTTAGGGTAAATAAAAGATCGAGATCATCTAGAAATCAAGATCAGAATTCAGAGCTTACTTCGGATAAGTCTAAATTGGAGACAAAGGAACTCCCTTCCTAGAAAGTAGCAACCGAAAATCAGCGTAAGCCGTGTGAGTGATGTGTGAGTTATATATATAAAAATAATATAAATAATCGAATAAATAATACTATAAATAATAGAAATCTTCAAAGTTAAAATAGGTTTGTCACTAATAAAATAAACTCAACTAGGCAAAACACCTATCGAAATAGTTTAGTAAATAAAGTGGTATTCAGATTTTAAATTTATAAAAATCGTTTTTCCCTAAGACTTCTATTAAATTCTAGTGTGGAAAATATAATCAAACTAATTATGAATATGATTTGTGAAATAGGATCATTCAACAAGTAAACCAACCAATATCAAGAATGATAAGATTGAAGTCTATATCCTAGAAAGCAAATTAAAGAACAATGTAAGGAATAAAGCAAGTAAAAAGGTTGGGAGGAATTCTTAGTAAAATATTGGTGAGATAAGAGGATACAAAATACCAAGTATAGGATAATCTTGGATCTAGTATCATAGCTCCACCAAATTCAAGTCTAAAGTAGAATCTCTTCCATACGGATCGTGGCAAGATATTCCTAGATTAAGAACACTTGAATGTTGACAAGATCAAATCTCCTATCAATCATCCTGGTTCCGGTCCATCAATAGGGAAACTAATCACATCAACTTGGCACTAATCGTATATCATGGTTCCGACCTAACAATTAGTGTTAATCCAAAACCACAATCTCAAATCAAAGCTTGTACTAAAGATAAAATTCAGATCTAAAGTCATCAATGAAATTGCAATTCGAATCAATAAAACCACAATCATTCAATCCAAGAACATCACAATATCTCAAGTAATTTGTAAAATAAAACCAACCAAATCTACGTATAAGAAATGTAGAAATGAGAACTCCTAAGGTTGGTTAACTAATTACAAAGAATAACAAGGAATAATAGAAGAAAAGGGGAAAGTGAAACATAGACATTAAACCTTCTTCCTCTTCAACTCCTTCTCTTGATTCTTCTTTGCTTCTTCAACTTGGATCTTCAATTTGTGTAGCCCAAATACCCTAGAATATATTCAGTAGATTTCCTTACGGATCGAGGCAAACCTACCAAATTAATCCCAAGATACTCAATACCACAACAAGTAGAGAGTAATCTCAAAGAAAATTGGAAAATCAAAGTATAGATCTCTCTCTAAGTTCTACCAAACCTTTACAATTACTTAGCTATTCAGCCTAATCCAACCTCTATCCAACCTCAAATAATGGTAAAAATCCCAATATTTATAGATATCCAAAACAGGGGTAAAATAGTAATTTTACACAAAATTCTCTAAAAACTCGGAACAGAGCTAAACACGGGCTCAGTGTTATACGCAACACGGGCTCAGTGACAGGTTTTTCACTAAGCGCGTGTTCTTCTGGCCGTGTTCTACCTTCTGCCCGGGCGTGTTCTTGGCCCGAGTACGTGTTCTAAAGCTTGGCAGGGCGTGTTTAGTCTTCCTGAAGGGCGTGTTCTTGGTTTGAGCGCGTGTTCCTGGGTTGGTTATCTTTCCAGAAATTGCATATTCAGTCCCCGAACTTCGCTCTTTTGATCAATTGACTCCACAAACTTCCCGAAAACAGAAATATCACAATTAAGTACACATTAACAAATTCATATCAATTTACTCTATTAAACCTCAACAATTATGTACAATTACCCTTCAAAAA
>JAHSUH010004668.1:0-23846 GCA_025388415.1 Cynanchum wilfordii | reverse complement strand
AAATATAACTGAACATCAAACTGAGAAGTCAAGTTTGCTGCTGGTAGCAGTTACTGTCAAGATTAGTTGGTCATACCACCTGGGTAGTTGTGGTGAATGACTATACAATATTTCCTAAAATATATTATGATACAATAGCCTTTAAACTTGTATCTGTGCGTGTTGATTTATTTATTTATTTTTATGATGATTAAATTAGAACATGGCCAGGATAAATAGCTTCCTGGAAATTTCAAGTTATAACTTAAAATGTGTTATCAAGACTATCAAATGTTAGTATCTGAGGTGCTCAAAAACTTGCTTGATGCCAAAGATGCTAAATCTCTTTTTGTTCTAATATCTTATTTTCCATATTCATCCATGTTTCTTTTATTACAATGTGATCTCTCCATTCTCCATTTTATTCACTGAGCAATACTTTTTTCCTTTACATTGCACTTGTTTAAATGTAATTATTTTTCTGTCAAAAACATTTTTAGGCCTAGGGGAAAAGAGACAAATAAATGAAAGAAATTGTTGGTAGGATAATAATCTAAAAGTAATTCCATTAAAAATTGGAATATGAGGAAAATGATGAAGCTAACCGATTGGCACAGCTGTGGAAAGCAGCATCTGTATGACATCTGAGAATGTTGTACATTAGCTGCTACTAGCACAATTTGTATGGTACTTCAATTCATTTAAGACCCGTTTTATCTTTGTATTATGAGATAGCACTTTATCCTCTTATGTTCTTCGTGATGCTTTTGACAGATTGATTGTAATTTGTTTGCTTGAAAATCATGGAGATTCACAAATGGTGAAAGATTTTGAATTTTCAAGTCAATATGAAGACCAGCAGTTCAAGCATGCTATTTCCCTTTTGGCACAACTTGTTAATTCTATTCCTGACAAAGCAAGGCCACAGGCCGCTGTTTCACTTTCTTCACAGTATCCTTTTGGTTCTTTACTGAAGTTTTCTTCTCAAACCCATACTTATTTTCTTCTAAGATAAGATGTTGTGCCTAGTATGAGTTCGTGTTTAAAGCAATGCTAGAGTTTCAACACATGGAATAGCTGATCTGCAGTGTAGATCTAGCTGCAGAAATATAATGTGCTATTTTTTAGGAAGGTGAAAATGTGAGGAAGTGCAAATCCATATGAACTGTTCTTACTAAACTTGTGAAGTGTTGTTGTAGTAGATTCCCCTCCAGAAATCTTTATAAGATATTAGACTTGACATATGCAAGATTTAGATTCTCTATCATTCTTCCTTTTTATCTATACATTATTCACCTATACTTCGTTCCCTATTTTCTTTTGTGTTTTCCTTTACTATCATATTTCAGTATGTTTTTCAAGCGGATTACCTCTCAACTTCTTCTTGGAGCAGAAGAGTGGAGCAAAGATCTATCTTCTGGAAGAGAAGACTTTTCAAAAGTTCATATGGAGTTTGCCATCCTCTTCACTGGCGAAACATTTTCTCGCATATGTCGGAGAGGATCAGCAGGTGAAATTAACTCAAATATTTTGGCATCTTTGTTTGTCTAATCTGAAAACTTACAGGTTAATAAATTGAGCTGTGCATTCATACCTTTTGCAGATGTGATATTAAGTGAAGTGCTTCCCCAAGTCCTTGGTCATGTTCAGAGCTGCTTGTCGACAGATGCTAATATGACTGTTGCTAAGGCATTTCAATTAAGACCAGTTCTGCAGTTTTGGTCTCAAGTTATGAAGGCAGTTAAAGATTCCTATGCTGTAGAAAGAATGTCTGAACAGATCTTACATCAGCTGGTGGCGCAAAATGTGAATGATGTTGAAGCATACTGGATTTTGTCAATATTGTTTCATCAGATCTATCAGCAAAAGTCAATTCGGTATGTTACAATTTCTTGTTTTTAAGATAGTTATTTCTTGCTCCTTCTTCCTCTACCTTCCTGCCATTTAATTTCTACAGTAATCAAAATATCAAACTTTTTTTTCTTTTCGCATGTAAATGAATGGTAAACAGTGCTTCAATATGTAATCCTCATTCTTCCTAATGTCTCTAGTTATGTGCGTTTAGATCTTTATGAGAGAAAAATTCTCCAAATATAACTAGAGCTTATTTCTGATATTTTTCCACTTTGTCAAGTCCATGTTTGTTGATAAATTCTTTCTGTGGAAAGTATTTCCTATCTGTTGCCTTAGATGGATTATTCACTTTGCTATTCTTGAATGTTCCCCGGATGCTTTGGGAACAAAAGTGCACAATGTCCCTGGCATCGTGGACACAGTGCGGTGGCTTGTGGTTGTATGGTCAAAACAAGAGTTTCTGCAATCTGCAACGCTTGAGCAACAAATTTGTATCCTTTTTCTCAATCTATTACAAAATTATTGAAATTTTTAGTTTACTCGATTAGTTAGATTAGATAACACCTCTGATGTTATTATTTACCTATTGTGGGAAAATTTCTTTGTATTTTCCAATCATTCTTTTCCTATCACTTGGAAAAGGGAAAGAAACATTGATTTATAAATTTTCCTTGTCTGGAACTTTTATTAATATGAATTATTTTTTCTAACTTCCCACTTGTTTTCTTTTTCATTTAATTTCTTTTGTGTCTCCTTAATTTAAGACTTTAGATATTACTGCAGCTTTAGGCCTCTGCCTGGAGAAGATGTCAAAAGATCTGGATGCAACCAAAGATGTGATCCACTCAATTCTTAAAGGAGTTAGCTGTAATTTTTTACTTCATTTGTTGTTTATGAATTTACTTGCTTGGTGAGTAACACATTTTTTGTGACAGGTAGGCTGGAGAGCCCCGATAATTTGATTCGTAAAATGGCCAGCAACATTGCTTTAACATTCTCTAAAGTAATTGATCCCAAGAACCCATTATATCTTGATGGTAGCTGCCATGAGGAGAACATTGACTGGGAGCTTGGTTTAGCAACATCTGACAAAACTTCTGGTGGTGCATCACATAATGAGGATGGAGATTCCAATAATGTCAAAAGTAGTCCAGATGTAGCATTAGAAAAAGAAGTGGATAGTATAGGTGGTGCTGGGATGAGCTATAATGCAAGAGAGGCAAAGAAGAAACCATCTGAATTTAAGTTGGTTGATCCTGACGAGGTTGTTGATCCAGTAACCCTAAATAGTGGGTCCCACTCTGATGGGGAGGAAGATGATGTTGCAAGTGAGGACTCTGAGGCCTCAAGTGACTCATCTTTACAGCCGTATGACTTAACAGATGATGATACAGATCTAAAAAGGAAATTCTCTCACTTGATTGATGTGGTTGGGGCACTGAGGAAATCAGATGATGCTGATGGTGTAAGTTATTTTCTTTCTAATCAGATTAAAATAAACAAGCATACTAGCCCCTACCTGTATTTGAATACAACTTTGATTTTGAAGGAAATGTGCTTTTTAAAGTAAATATGGATCCTTTTCTATGCAAGTAATGAAGGACGTATGGATAAATTCTTCCCTGGTCCATGAAGTTAGCCCTTTAATACTTTCTCTTATGATGTATGTGTGAAATATAAATTGATTAAGAAAATGAGATAATTGTTGGTGAAAACCTGAAACTGCTAATCTCTCCATTCTAAACTAGTCCTGGAGGAGGGTTATCCTGGCCAGTGTATTTCTTTTGATTTCTTTCCTTTTCCATCTACAGGATCAAATACCACATTGATCATATTAAGCATTGATTGTGCTTTTATATTCATAAACACATTGCGACTCTTTTGCTTGATTGGTGGCAGATTTACTATCTAGAATTAGTCTTTTATGTTCGTGTTTATAGGTGGAAATGGCTCTTGATGTTGCTGAGAAGCTTGTTCGAGCATCACCAGATGAACTTAAATATGTAGCCGGTGATTTAGTCAGAACTCTGGTTCAAGTACGCTGTTCTGATTTCACTGTTGAAGGACAAGAAGCGTCAGCTGAAGAGAAGAGGCAAAAGGCCATAGTTTCCCTCATTGTCACACGTCCACCTGAATCTCTTGAGACCCTTCACCGCTTACTTTATTCACCTAATCTAGATGTTAGCCAGCGAATCATGATTCTTGATGTTATGACAGATTCAGCTCTAGAGCTGGCAAATACAAGAATTGTCAAACCAGAAGAGCTGTATAGGCCCCTTATATCTTCCATGTCAAATCAACCATGGTTTATGCCGAAAAACATAGATCATCCAGGATCAAGTTTGTGGAAGGAGATCTCAATGCCAGGCATGCCTTTGAAATGGTCCTATTCTTATGAGAGAGAACTCCCTGCTAAGCCAGGTCACATCAAGAGAGGAAAAACAAGACGATGGAGCCTTAGGTCATCAGTTAAACAAAATGAGGTGGAGTTGTCTCAGAATGAATTCCCTCAATATGCAGCTGCTTTCATGCTCCCAGCCATGAAGGGATTTGATAAGAAAAGGCATGGTGTTGATTTGCTTGGCAGGGATTTTATAGTCCTCGGAAAACTTATTCACATGTTTGGTGTCTGTATAAAGTGTGCAGCCATGCATCCAGAAGCATCTGTTTTGGCATCTCCTCTTCTGGATATGTTAAGCTCTAGGTAAAGAAAACTATTCATGCTTATTGGTGGTAATTCTTGGATGGATTTCAGCATCTATGCATGAGAATGCAATATCTTGTTATTGAAGTTGTTAATAGTAGTTGAGTGTAATTATTTGTTGCTGGTTCAATGTTCAAGTAGTCCATTGAAACTAAGTTTGCTAATAATTCCTCTTCCTCCCTGGAGAGAGGGAGAGATATGTGATTACATGCTGAAGGTTCTTGCTTTTTTTGTGACAGGGAGATATCATATCATGCAGAAGCATATGTTAGAAGATCTGTCCTTTTTGCAGCTTCATGTATACTGGTAGCTCTTCACCCCTCTTATGTAGCATCTGCATTAGTTGAGGGAAATGCTGAGATTTCTAAAGGGCTTAACTGGATTCGTACATGGGCTCATCACATTGCTGAATCTGACACTGATAGAGATTGCTTTACGGTATGCAAGAAAACTGAGATATATATTGTAACTATTTTAATATATTTTTCCAAACCTTGGTGAACTATTCCAGTTTGAAATGGTTTTGATTGGTTTTTTCTTTTTTATCCTCTCCTTTCATAGGGAGCCTGATATTATAGCATATAGAAAGAGAATGTAGTATATTTTGGTAAAAGGGCATCAAGGTTCTTAGGATCAGCATTTGGTAGAGTTTCTTAGAATGAATCGAAAAGTTCTATGCCATGGCCAACAAACGCACGAGAACATGTTCTAAGACCCAAATAGTGATTCATAGTTATTTATAATATTCATTTGTTCATAGATGATATAGCTGGGATTATCTTCTGGAAATTGATACCTGGAATTAAAGTGAAGATCTGTTTGACAAAACAAATTTAGACTATGATATGACTTGTCTTTCACTTTACACCCTCCATGTGTTTCCCTTCTTGGTTGTTGCAATTGTGTTTTTTACTTGAATCTTGGCCCATATCAGGGACACTCAAGTTGTTACCATTATACATAGGCACTGAATAATTCAAGTGAAAGAAGTAAGGAAAGGATCTGGCTTGATTTCTTTCCTTTTTTTTTTTTTTTTTTTTTTTTTGCTGGGATGAAGGGTTTAAGTTGGTAAATTTCAAGAAGTTAGAGAGCTTTGATATCTCCTTCCGTTGTTTGCTGGTACCTTGCAATATTTTTTTAAAATGACTCATCTTGACTTGGAGCTTTGATTAAGACTCTCTTATTGGTTCTTGGTAAGTCCCTGGATGATTTATTAAGATGTCTTCTTTCTCTTTTAAAACTTTCAGCTGGCAATGACATGCCTCCAGCTTCATTCTGAGATGGCCTTGCAAACTTCTCGAGCCCTTGAGTTGGCAGAAACCACTGCTAATGTACAAGGAATTGGTCTGCCGATGGATCTTGCTAGAGGCATAATCAAAATGTTAGATTATAGATGTTTAGATTTTATTATTGCCAATTCATGGAAGTTGATTGTAAATAATTTATAAATCTGGCTTTATATATATAGAGAGAGAGTTTTTCTTCTTGTTCATGTCTTTTGGTTGATATAAGATTGATTACCATTAATAATGGGGACCCTCAAGGGTGAAAGTTTTTGCTTTGGTGTTCCAAGTGTCATAGGTGATGATTCGGTTGATTTTCCCCTTTAGTGTGATTAGAATCCACATACAACCGATACAACCTTAATATATATTTTAAATATAATTTTCTAATTTGGCCCGAATTTAACTATAATTTTATGAATAAGGTATTTCTTTGTAAACTCTCATTACAACTATATAGTTGGTTACATTCATTGTGCATTATAAAGTGGAGTTCAAAGAGAAGAAAGAATTAAGGTTACTAGTGAAAAGGAAAAAAAAAATAGTGGAATTATTGGGAAGCTACTCTCAAATATCAAAGCCAGGTTTCGATCCTGGGACCTGTGTAAAAATAAATTATTATTTTTTTTAAAAAAAAAAAGTAGCTGTCCTCAAATCGTGTGTTTTAAAACACAGAGCAAGAATGAAAAATAAGGAAAGAAAATTTCAAATAATAAAATGGTGAAAGAGATCAGTCTGCAACCTCAATTTGTACACAATTCTTCTCCCAATTCAAACAATTAAGGCTATATAGTGATGTAAAAATAAAAATAAAAATAATAATAAAAAAAGTAGCTGCCCTCAAATCGTATGTCTTTTACAGATTTGGAAAACAAGCTAAATTAAAAATGTTTTCTAACACTTATTTTGAGGAAAAAAAAAAATATATCCCCATTTCACCTAATCAATATATTCCAGCTATCAAAATTAATTACCAAAAAATCTTTAAATATTTATATATATTTTAGTGATAAAACAGAAATCAAACCAGACATTCAAATTATAGATTTATTATTACACACCTATTAGACCTATTATATTAAAAAAAAAAAAAAAAAAAACCTATCCAATTATACCCTAAATTTCACAAAATATTAAGTAGAACAGTCCAAAAGCTGATAAAGATTAGTCACTAAAGCATAATTATGAATAGGTATATTTTTCAAATTCCAGTGAAGTATATGCATTAATACAATCCTTTTCAGCGGTAAAAAATCTTGAAAATTTTTCTCTCTCTAGAATTTCTCCCTCATTTGTGAGCTTCTTCACTGAGCATGGCTGGTCCCCCCGCACAGGAGGGACCGGACAATACCGTCACCTATGTCCGTAACACGAAGCGTCGTATGAACAACTTGGCGGAGGAGGATAGCGACAAGGAAACCGTGGATATGGACACCGCGTCGGCGGGCCACGACGTTTTACGCCCCAAGTCAACCTGCCTGTGCATGGGCTGGCCAAGACTTAGCTTCGAAAACCAATCTCTCCCCCCCCTCTATACTGGGGAGGATGGCATGGAAGATGAGGTTTTGGACCTCTCAAATCTAGTAGACCCTCTTAAAGTGCCGGAAAGTGAGTTGAATGTACCGGCCATCGAGTTCTCTATTGAGGAATGTCAAGAGCTTTGGAAACCTTGGAAAAAAGCTCTCATTTTGAAACTGCTGGGTAGGAGCGTGTCATTTTGTGTCTTAGAACAAAGAACGAAGGATTTATGGAAACTAGAATGGGGCTGTGAGTTGATTGACTTAGCAAAAGGGTTCTATGTAGCCCGTTTTTACTCGGAAGCTGACTACAACCGTGTTCTAGAGGGAGGACCATGGATAATCCTTGGCCATTATCTAACGATTACCAAATGGAAACCGAATTTTAGGCCATCTCTGGCTAAAATTTCGCCAACCCCGGTGTGGATCCGATTACCGAAGTATCACTTGAATACTTTACCGATAAGATGCTCTGTATAATCGGAGCTGCATTTGGGCGTGTTGTGAAGGTTGATAACACTGCGTCAAACATATCTCGGGGGAAGTATGCACGCATCTGTGTTGAACTAGACCTGTCAAAACCCCTTTTACCAAACATTCATGTTGCTTTGGAATTCTCACGTCTGTGGAGTATGAAGGTCTCCATCAGATGCTGAAAATACAGGGGGCCATAACCCAGCAGTAGTGGTAGAAGTGAAGAGTCCGTATGGACCCCGGATGATGCCCTCTTATCGTGGCAAGAAGAAACCGGCAGGTGGTCGGCCGGGTGCTCCGGGTCAGAAGCAACAGTCAGAATATTGGCAGGTTGGGTCTAGGGTTCCAACGGTCAAGGCCCAACCTCCAACGTTTAGGAGACACTTGCCAGCTACGGCTGAACATTCCCTATTCGAGGAGCCTTTGGTGGGTGACAATGCCTGGCGGACGCGCACGAGGGAAGCCCAGCAAAACACGAAGTGCCGCGGGGGTGTCGACTTCTCGGTTTTCGGTTTTGGACAATCTCCAAGAAAACTTTGCTGAGGTAGTAGATGAAATTCAACTTCGAAGAACCGAATCCGATCAGTAGAGAGGCCTAGTAGCAAGTCACAAAAAGCTAAAGGTCATGTCAAGTCACAAAGCCCATCCAATCCCGCCCTGGAGGACACGGGTACAACCCACAACAAGCTAATGAGTAAGCCCCCAAAGGCCTCCACTTCGGGAGCCAAGAAGGATGGGCCTACTTTGAGCCGTGACAAAGGAAAGAAGCCTACCGAGAGTTCTTCTAAACAGACGCAGTCTGGGTTTCCTCTAGAGTTAGCCCGAGCTCGGAATAAGGATGTTGCTCCTCGTCCGGTTGATGTTGACAAACCACCTGATAGCTCTGGGGGAGCTTCCAGTTCCAATGCAGATGTGGTATGCGAGCCTCGGTCTCCAGTCTCAGCACAGTTGGCTACCAGGGGCAGTGCACCCCCCCTCCTCTTATCTAAAGTGCTAAAGTGCGCTGGATTCAGGGGGGAGACCGGAATACAAAATTTCCGCACACGACAGCGATTATCCGACAACGCCGAAGGCGAATTGAACAGTTAAAGGGAGAAAATGGTGAATGGTGTGACGATCTAGCAACATTAGAGGGATGGGCTCGTGAGTTCTATGAGCAGTTATATACAACCGAAATATCCCAACAGTGCAAGCAATGAGGAATTTTCTTTCCCACCCCTTAATAACTCCGACAGAAGGTGGCTTAATAGAAGCACCTCGGATGAGGAAATCCGGTTGGCATTGTTTCAGATGGGGCCCGACAAGGCTGCCGGCCCCGACGATTTTATCCCCGGATTCTTTCAGCAATTCCGGAGCATTCTCGGCACCTCAATATGTACATATGTCCGGGACATCTTCCGTGTGGGTTCGATCCGTAGGGAGGAGAACCACACCCTTATTTGTTTAATTCCTAAAACTAAGCACCCGGAGCTTTTAACTCATTTTCGACCAATTGCCTTGTGCAATGTTCTTATGAAGATAGTGATGAAGGTGCTAGCCAACCGCCTCAAACCTCTTATGCACAAGTTAACAGGCGAACATCAAACCAGTTTTGTGTCGGGCCGTCAAGCGGTTGACAATATTGTTATAGCCCAAGAAATTTTACATACACAGCAACGGCGAAAAGGACGAAAAGGGGGGATGATGGTTAAGGTTGATTTGGAAAAAGCCTATGACCAAGGGTGGAATAGACCTTTCTCTCCGAAGTGGTGCGGGCAGCAGGGTTTAATGCCCACCTGGCCGGCCTTATTCTCTCATGTATTTCGTCTACATCTTTGACCATTCTTTGGAATGGGAAGCGCTTGGAACCAATTCAACCCCAACGTGGTCTAAGGCAAGGAGATCCCTTATCCCCATACTTATTTGTGTTATGTATGGAGGTGTTGGGACAAAGGATCTCTAAGGCAACCTCATTGGGTCGATGGAAGGGTTTAAAGGCATCAAGAACTGGCCCGATGATATCCCATCTTTTCTTTGCGGATGACCTTTTGCTTTTTGGACAGGCTACTACCTAGAAAGCTCGTGCTATGAAAGCTATAGTAACGGACTTTTGTAACATGTCCGGCCGAAAAGTTAACCTCTCTAAATCTGGGGGTTTTTCTCCTCCCCGTACGTCCCAGATCCGTTCGTTCGGACATCGATACCGAGATCCAAATCCCCGTCTCGGAGGATTTAGGGATCTATTTGGGTGTTCCTTGTGTTCACCGGAGGGTATCATCGGGGACCTATGACAATTTAGTTATGAAAGTCGGATCAAAACTCTCAGGTTGGAAGATGAAATCTCTCTCACGCGCGGGCGCGGTTGTTCTCATTCGATCGGCGCGTCGACCGTACAGCGTATGCCATGCGATCGACCAAACAGCGCGGGATTCAATCAACAATATGGAGCGCCTCTGTAGGGGTTTTTTTGTGGGGAGATACTGAGGAAAAAAAGAGCCATGCATTTGGTTGCTTGGGATGCGGTATGTCGCCCTAAGAAGGTCAGGGGGGTGGGTATTCAGAAGACCGGGCGAGGATGAATTTGATTGCCCTGGCCAGGCTTTGCTGGCGTATGATTTCTAATCAACAGCTGTTATGGAGCCGTGTTTTGTTGGCTAAATATGGTGGGATCCGAGACCTTCAGAGGATTGTTCCGAGACAAGCAACCTCCCATATTTGGCGCGGCATCACCAAAGGGTGGGAGTTACTCCGTATGGGTCTAAAGTGGACGGTTGGCCAGGGTGATTGGGTTTTATTTTGGCAGGATATTTGGGTTGGGGACACCCCCCTTCTCCATATGTGCAAACAACCTCCTCCCACCTCCTGGTTGTCCAAGGTGATCAAGGACTACTGGGATGAGGAGACTGGCTGGGTGCTTTGGAAGGTTTGGACACGTACCTCGACCGGGGCGTTTTGCTGGCCATTAGTAGTGTGAGGATCACCTGCCCAAATGGCGGCACTGACTTGCGAGCCTCATCAACAAGGTCGTTCACATCCGCTTCTGCAGCTCATCTGCTGCGGGATCGGTCTCGGATGCCGAGTGCATACAATTGGAGCAAATTATGGAGCTTTAAGGGGCCCTCTAGGCCGTCCCCGACTCTTTGGCTGTTCAAACATGGGCGCCTTCCTACGACGGAATCTTTGTGGAGGAAATCTATTGTTGGCAGCCCTATCTGTGGGCATTGCAGGAGGGACAAGGAGGACCTTCTTCACGTGATGCGGGATTGTCCGAAAGCTAAAGGGGTGTGGGAGATCCTACTGGGGGAGACGACATGTCCACGTTTTTGGAATACGACTTCAGTTGATGACTGGATTGATCTTAATCTCTCCAAAGCCATGGAGCGACTCACGGGCCAGCTACATTGGTGTTATGTTTTTCGACAGTGCATTCATGATCTATGGACTAGTAGAAATGCTCAGCTCCACAAGGCTAGGGAATGGCCCGGTCGTTTTCTTTTGGTCAAGTTTTTGCTCACGAAAGTTTGGGATAATTTGTCCCTTTTTTCACCTAGTGTTTGAGTTGTTAGTTGACTCTTGTCTTCTGTTACACTCCTGATTGTATATTTCTCTTTTGAATATATCTTTATCCCTTTCTTCGGAAAAAAAAAAATACAATCCTTTTCACACTTTTTGTTACATGTGACTACCAATGATTTTTATTACCTTTCGGATAACTCCCATTATATTTGGAGAATATTTCCAAACATATATTACTAATTCACCATACATGAAACCTTATAAATATATATTATCATATGCATAGGAGGATATGGGTCTTGCAAGTTTATATAATATTTCCCTATCTTTTTCACTGAAATCATGGCTAATTTGGATCATTTAAAGTAAAACATAATATGTAAACATATGAATCTTTTATCTTGCTCTCTCCCTATCCTTCTCTCTATCCAGAATCTTTCTACATGAATCACCACCCATGGTACAAGTTACATCATTACAGCTGCGTGAATGATTTTGGGATTTTAGGCAAAAATTTTAGAAGGTATTAAATAAAATAAAAATAAAAGTACAATCCATAACAATGCACCTATCTTCCGAACAAGGAACTAATAGATAAATTTTTATTCTTCTTTAAAAAAGGATTTCTTCTAAATACTAATAGAATTATATTAAAAAAGAATAATTATACTGCACTATTAAATATAATATGTAATATATTATATTATACCTTCTCTTATGAATAGCTAAATTTTTAAATAAATGTTTCTTCACTCAATATTTTTTTATCAAATCTCTCTTAATTTAAAACTGGCCTCTTTTTTATCATACTGAAGACATTTAATGTTCAATTTGAGGAGCTTCATCAAAGGAAAAGTTAGTGGGCAGTCCCCGATACTGAGCTACGGGACTCTCTAAAGTTTAACGACCTTATCTATAGATTGGATTAGATTTTCTTACAAAAAATAAATGAAAAAATATTAATAAATGTTATATCAATTTTTAATATAAAAAATAAAAAATAAAAAATATTATACTCATTTTTAAGTAATTTACAAATATTTTAAAAGAATAAAAATAAAAAATTTTGAGGACAAGAAGAAAGAAAAATATCTTTGTACATATATTATTAAGGGAAATCATTAAGTATTATTGATTAATTTATTTGGTTTTAACTTTTGTCAATTAAGGGAAATCAAAAAGTATCATTGATTAATTTATTTTGGTTTTAATTTTTTGTCAATTTTACAAATGTATTAAGGGATTATTATAATTTTCTTTTTTCTTTTAAGAACAATTAAGGGATCATTTACAAAAGTAGAAATATATGAAGTAATTATTTTGTAGTTGACAAATGCATTTACATCATCTGAAATAAGTCAAGGTGTATAAATAGGAGAAAGTTTTAAAAATAATAAAAAAAATACAATAAATTATTAATTTAATATTGATATTGTTATTTATTTTATTTTATTTTAAATTAAGAATTTTTTTCCCCTTTTATATACACTATGCAAAAACAATATGTAAAATGATTCATCAAATTAAAACCAAATATATTTGTTCAAAAATTCTTATGAGTTATAAGATAGTAAGATACTAAATTACCAATATATATATATATATATATATATATATATATATGTAAGATACTAGGTTAATTTATTAATTTGCATCTAATTTAGAATTTACCAAATAACTATCATATTTCATTTTTTAAAAATCCAACCATTACTATGATTGTTAGCATTTTATTTTTATATAAATATTAACATAGACATGTAAATACGAATATATATTCCGATATGTATTTTAATATATTAGAATGGAGACACAAGAGAGACTATTTATGTTCATATTTATTGATTTTTAACTTTTAAAAAAATCCCTTTCCTCTTTTGAACTCGAGATTTTTTCACAATACTAATAATAAATTAAATCGCATAAAGTTTATGCAAAAATTGGAGTGATTGGCTTCCTAATTCATTTTAGAAATTATTTATTTTATTTTATTTTTTTAAAAAAACATTATAATTATGCCATTAAAAATATATTAAAATTATTAAAATACCATAAAAAGCTAATGAAACTATCAAAATGCCATTAGAATTACAATCTTATATATATAAAAGATATAAGATATATAAAATATATATATTTATTTATTTGATATTTATTTTTTAAGAAAGTTAAGAAAATGAAAAGTTTAATTATAATGGTACGAAATATATAGCTAAATATATATATATAATTTTTTTTTAACAAAGATAATAACTAGAAAACCTCTTTGATTTGAAGAATAATAATGTAATTAATAATTCACGTAATAAAAATAAAAAGTAAAAAATAAAAGATAACTAATTTAGTTATGATTTACCCGTTACAATCTTAGTAAATTACAATATAATTATAAATTTATTATAAAAAATTTTATAATTCAAAATTAAGAGAAACATTTTTTCAAAAAAAGAAAAAAAAAAAAAGTGGAACATATTTTAACCATGTAAAATTTTTAAACTTTTCCTTTAATTCTAAAACTTTTAATTTATAATAAAAATCTATCCTTTAAAATTATTATCTTTAAAAATATAATTAAAATTTTCAAAATATAATTATTTGATTAAAAAATCTAAAAATTTAATAATCTTATATGATTAATAATACTAAAAAGAAAAAATAAAAAAATAAAATTGGAAGGTGCCGTTAGAGAGAGTAGAGTGAGGAGTAATTTAGAAAGGGAGCGGGTGCGTGTGGGGGGTTTGGCTTTCTTTCTATTTCAATTTCCATTTCCATTTCCATTTCTTTCTTTTAATTTCCCTTGGTTTTTCCATTTCCTTCTCTGCTAAAACAATTGGGGGGTTTGGCTTCTTTGCATCTCAATTCCTTATTTTCAAGAACTAATTTAGTTTCTTTTCTTTTTTCTTGGCTCTAATCATCACAAAACTCACAGATTTTTGATATTTCAATTCAAGAAATTCAAGAATTGATACATGCATGAAATTTTTTTTTTTTTAGATAGAAAACCCTATTGCTTTTGATATATGTGGTGGTATGATGAAATTCAGTATTTCTACTTCAAAATTTATTACTAATATTACGGAAGCTTAAGGAGGGCAGTGCAGAGAGACAAAAACCAGTGGAGAAAGGGTTTAAGAAAAACCCACCTACAAAAACCCTTCAAAATTACAACAGAAAACCAATTATGATATCAAGAAAATGGATTTTCAGCAAGGGTTTATAATAGAAACCACTTCTTATTATTGAACCAAAATCAGCAAGGGTTTATATCTGAATTTTCTTTGCAAGAAAAGGAAGTTGACATCAAAAGCAATAGGGTTTTCTATCTAAAAAAAAAAAAATTCATGCATGTATCAATTCTTGAATTTCTTGAATTGAAATATCAAAAATCTTTGTGAGTTTTGTGATGATTAGAGCCAAGAAAAAAGAAAAGAAACTAAATTAGTTCTTGAAAATAAGGAATTGAGATGCAAAGAAGCCAAACCCCCCAATTGTTTTAGCAGAGAAGGAAATGGAAAAACCAAGGGAAATTAAAAGAAAGAAATGGAAATGGAAATGGAAATTGAAATAGAAAGAAAGCCAAACCCCCCACACGCACCCGCTCCCTTTCTAAATTACTCCTCACTCTACTCTCTCTAACGGCACCTTCCAATTTTATTTTTTTATTTTTTCTTTTTAGTATTATTAATCATATAAGATTATTAAATTTTTAGATTTTTTAATCAAATAATTATATTTTGAAAATTTTAATTATATTTTTAAAGATAATAATTTTAAAGGATAGATTTTTATTATAAATTAAAAGTTTTAGAATTAAAGGAAAAGTTTAAAAATTTTACATGGTTAAAATATGTTCCACTTTTTTTTTTTTTTTTTTTTTGAAAAAATGTTTCTCTTAATTTTGAATTATAAAATTTTTTATAATAAATTTATAATTATATTGTAATTTACTAAGATTGTAACGGGTAAATCATAACTAAATTAGTTATCTTTTATTTTTTACTTTTTATTTTTATTACGTGAATTATTAATTACATTATTATTCTTCAAATCAAAGAGGTTTTCTAGTTATTATCTTTGTTAAAAAAAAAATTATATATATATATTTAGCTATATATTTCGTACCATTATAATTAAACTTTTCATTTTCTTAACTTTCTTAAAAAATAAATATCAAATAAATAAATATATATATTTTATATATCTTATATCTTTTATATATATAAGATTGTAATTCTAATGGCATTTTGATAGTTTCATTAGCTTTTTATGGTATTTTAATAATTTTAATATATTTTTAATGGCATAATTATAATGTTTTTTTAAAAAAAAAAAAAATAAAATAAATAATTTCTAAAATGAATTAGGAAGCCAATCACTCCAATTTTTGCATAAACTTTATGCGATTTAATTTATTATTAGTATTGTGAAAAAATCTCGAGTTCAAAAGTGGAAAGGGATTTTTTTAAAGTCGAAAATCAATAAATATGAACATAAATAGTCTCTCTTGTGTCTCCATTCTAATATATTAAAATACATATCAGAATATATATTCGTATTTACATGTCTATGTTAATATTTATATAAAAATAAAATGCTAACAATCATAGTAATGGTTGGATTTTTAAAAAATGAAATATGATAGTTATTTGGTAAATTCTAAATTAGATGCAAATTAATAAATTAACCTAGTATCTTACTATATATATATATATATATATATATATATATATATTAATATTTGGTAATTTAGTATCTTACTATCTTATAACTCATAAGAATTTTTGAACAAATATATTTGGTTTTAATTTGATGAATCATTTTACATATTGTTTTTGCATAGTGTATATAAAAGGGGAAAAAAATTCTTAATTTAAAATAAAATAAAATAAATAACAATATCAATATTAAATTAATAATTTATTGTATTTTTTTATTATTTTTAAAACTTTCTCCTATTTATACACCTTGACTTATTTCAGATGATGTAAATGCATTTGTCAACTACAAAATAATTACTTCATATATTTCTACTTTTGTAAATGATCCCTTAATTGTTCTTAAAAGAAAAAAGAAAATTATAATAATCCCTTAATACATTTGTAAAATTGACAAAAAATTAAAACCAAAATAAATTAATCAATGATACTTTTTGATTTCCCTTAATTGACAAAAGTTAAAACCAAATAAATTAATCAATAATACTTAATGATTTCCCTTAATAATATATGTACAAAGATATTTTTCTTTCTTCTTGTCCTCAAAATTTTTTATTTTTATTCTTTTAAAATATTTGTAAATTACTTAAAAATGAGTATAATATTTTTTATTTTTTATTTTTTATATTAAAAATTGATATAACATTTATTAATATTTTTTCATTTATTTTTTGTAAGAAAATCTAATCCAATCTATAGATAAGGTCGTTAAACTTTAGAGAGTCCCGTAGCTCAATATCGGGGACTGCCCACTAACTTTTCCTTTGATGAAGCTCCTCAAATTGAACATTAAATGTCTTGATCTGATAAAAAGAGGTCAGTTTTAAATTAAGAGAGATTTGATAAAAAAATATTGAGTGAAGAAACATTTATTTAAAAATTTAGCTATTCATAAGAGAAGGTATAATATAATATATTACATATTATATTTAATAGTGCAGTATAATTATTCTTTTTTAATATAATTCTATTAGTATTTAGAAGAAATCCTTTTTTAAAGAAGAATAAAAATTTATCTATTAGTTCCTTGTTCAGAAGATAGGTGCATTGTTATGGATTGTACTTTTATTTTTATTTTATTTAATACCTTCTAAAATTTTTGCCTAAAATCCCAAAATCATTCACGCAGCTGTAATGATGTAACTTGTACCATGGGTGGTGATTCATGTAGAAAGATTCTGGATAGAGAGAAGGATAGGGAGAGAGCAAGATAAAAGATTCATATGTTTACATATTATGTTTTACTTTAAATGATCCAAATTAGCCATGATTTCAGTGAAAAAGATAGGGAAATATTATATAAACTTGCAAGACCCATATCCTCCTATGCATATGATAATATATATTTATAAGGTTTCATGTATGGTGAATTAGTAATATATGTTTGGAAATATTCTCCAAATATAATGGGAGTTATCCGAAAGGTAATAAAAATCATTGGTAGTCACATGTAACAAAAAGTGTGAAAAGGATTGTATTTTTTTTTTTTCGAAGAAAGGGATAAAGATATATTCAAAAGAGAAATATACAATCGAGGGTGTAACAAGACAGACAAGAGTCAACTAACAACTCAAACACTAGGTGAAAAAAGGGACAAATTATCCCAAACTTTCGTGAGCAAAAACTTGACCAAAAGAAAACGACCGGGCCATTCCCTAGCCTTGTGGAGCTGAGCATTTCTACTAGTCCATAGATCATGAATGCACTGTCGAAAAACATAACACCAATGTAGCTGGCCCGTGAGTCGCTCCATGGCTTTGGAGAGATTAAGATCAATCCAGTCATCAACTGAAGTCGTATTCCAAAAACGTGGACATGTCGTCTCCCCCAGTAGGATCTCCCACACCCCTTTAGCTTTCGGACAATCCCGCATCACGTGAAGAAGGTCCTCCTTGTCCCTCTGCGCAATGCCCACAGATAGGGCTGCCAACAATAGATTTCCTCCACAAAGATTCCGTCGTAGGAAGGCGCCCATGTTTGAACAGCCAAAGAGTCGGGGGCGCTAGAGGGCCCCTTAAAGCTCCATAATTTGCTCCAATTGTATGCACTCGGCATCCGAGGCCCGATCCCGCCCGAGATGAGGCTGCGAGCAGCAGATGTGAACGACCTTGTTGATGAGGCTCGCCAGGTCCAGGTATCTGCCATTGAGCAGGTGATCCTCACACTACTAATGGCCAGCAAAACGCCCCGGTCGAGGTACGTGTCCAAACCTTCCAAAGACCCGGGCCCGGTCTCCTCATCCCAGTAGTCCTTGATCACCTTGGACAACCAGGAGGTGGGAGGAGGTTGTTTGCACATATGGAGAAGGGGGGTGTCCCCAACCCAAATATCCTGCCAAAATAAAACCCAATCACCCTGGCCAACCGTCCACTTTAGACCCATACGGAGTAACTCCCACCCTTTGGTGATGCCGCGCCAAATATGGGAGGTTGCTTGTCTCGGAACAATCCTCTGAAGGTCTCGGATCCCACCATATTTAGCCAACAAAACACGGCTCCATAACAGCTGTTGATTAGAAATCATACGCCAGCAAAGCCTGGCCAGGGCAATCAAATTCATACTGCCCAGTCTTCGGATACCCAGCCCACCCAACTTCTTAGGCTGACATACTGCATCCCAAGCAACCAAATGCATGGCTCTTTTTTCCTCAGTATCTCCCCACAAAAAACCCCTACAGAGGCGCTCCATATTGTTGATTGTATTCCCGGCAGTTTGGTCGACTGCATGGCATACGCTGGTACGGTCGACGCCGCTGACTGAATGAGAACAGCCCGGGCAGCGCGTGAGAGAGATTTCATCTTCCAACCTGAGAGTTTTGATCCGACTTTCATAACTAAATTGTCATAGGTCCCTGATGATACCCTCCGGTGAACACAAGGAACACCCAAATAGATCCCTAAATCCTCCGAGACGGGGATTTGGATCTCGTTACTGATGTCCGAACGAACAGATCTGGACGTATGAGGGGAGAAGAAAACCACAGATTTAGAGAGGTTAACTTTCTGGCCGGACATGTTACAAAAGTCCGTTACTATAGCTTTCATAGCACGAGCTTTCTAGGTAGTAGCCTTGTCCAAAAAGCAAAAGGTCATCCGCAAAGAAAAGATGGGATATCATCGGGCCAGTTCTTGATGCCTTTAAACCCTTCCATCGACCCAATGAGGTTGCCTTAGAGATCCTTTGTCCCAACACCTCCATACATAACACAAATAAGTATGGGGATAAGGGATCTCCTTGCCTTAGACCACGTTGGGGTTGAATTGGTTCCAAGCGCTTCCCATTCCAAAGAATGGTCAAAGATGTAGACGAAATACATGAGAGAATAAGGCCGGCCAGGTGGGCATTAAACCCTGCTGCCCGCACCACTTCAGAGAGAAAGGTCTATTCCACCCGGTCATAGGCTTTTTCCAAATCAACCTTAACCATCATCCCCCCTTTCCGTCCTTTCTGCCGTTGCAGTGTATGTAAAATTTCTTGGGCTATAACAATATTGTCAACCGCTTGACGGCCCGACACAAAACTGGTTTGATGTTCGCCTGTTAACTTGTGCATAAGAGGTTTGAGGCGGTTGGCTAGCACCTTCATCACTATCTTCATAAGAACATTGCACAAGGCAATTGGTCGAAAATGAGTTAAAAGCTCTGGGTGCTTAGTTTTAGGAATTAAACAAATAAGGGTGTGGTTCTCCTCCCTACGGATCGAACCCACACGGAAGATGTCCCGGACATATGTACATATTGAGGTGCCGAGAATGCTCCAGAATTGCTGAAAGAATCTGGGGATAAAATCGTCGGGGCCGGCAGCCTTGTCGGGCCCCATCCGAAACAATGCCAACCGGATTTCCTCATCCGAGGTGCTTCTATTAAGCCACCTTCTGTCGGAGTTATTAAGGGGTGGGAAAGAAAATTCCTCATTGTTGCCGTTTGGGGATATTTCGGTTGTATATAACTGCTCATAGAACTCACGAGCCCATCCCTCTAATGTTGCTAGATCGTCACACCATTCACCATTTTCTCCCTTTAACTGTTCAATTCGCCTTCGGCGTTGTCGGATAATCGCTGTCGTGTGCGGAAATTTTGTATTCCGGTCTCCCCCCTGAATCCAGCGCACTTTAGCACTTTAGATAAGAGGAGGGGGTGCACTGCCCCTGGTAGCCAACTGTGCTGAGACCCGGAGACCGAGGCTCGCATACCACATCTGCATTGGAACCGGAAGCTCCCCCAGAGCTATCAGGTGGTTTGTCAACATCAACCGGACGAGGAGCAACATCCTTATTCCGAGCTCGGGCTAACTCTAGAGGAAACCCAGACTGCGTCTGTTTAGCAGAACTCTCGGTAGGCTTCTTTCCTTTGTCACGGCTCAAAGTAGGCCCATCCTTCTTGGCTCCCGAAGTGGAGGCCTTTGGGGGCTTACTCATTAGCTTGTTGTGGGTTGTACCCGTGTCCTCCAGGGCAGGATTGGATGGGCTTTGTGACTTGACATGACCTTTAGCTTTTTGTGACTTGCTACTAGGCCTCTCTACTGATCGGATTCGGTTCTTCGAAGTTGAATTTCATCTACTACCTCAGCAAAGTTTTCTTGGAGATTGTCCAAAACTGAAAACCGAGAAGCCGACACAGGCGCTGCCACTGCTGGTTTTGCTGGCTTCCCTCGTGCGGTCTGCCAGGCATTGTCACCCACCAAAGGCTCCTCGAATAGGGAATGTTCAGCCGTAGCCGGCAAGTGTCTCCTAAACGTTGGAGGTTGGGCCTTGACCGTTGGAACCCTAGACCCAACCTGCCAATATTCTGACTGTTGCTTCGACCCGGAGCACCCGGCCGACCACCTGCCGGTTTCTTCTTGCCACGATAAGAGGGCATCATCCAGGGTCCATACGGACTCTTCACTTCTACCACTACTGCTGGGTTATGGCCCCCTGTATTTTCAGCATCCGATGGAGACCTTCATACTCCACAGACGTGAGAATTCCAGCAACATGAATGTTTGGTAAAAGGGGTTTTGACAGGTCTAGTTCAACACAGATGCGTGCATACTTCCCCCGAGATATGTTTGACGCAGTGTTATCAACCTTCACAACACGCCCAAATGCAGCTCCGATTATACAGAGCATCTTATCGGTAAAGTATTCAAGTGATACTTCAGGTAATCGGATCCACACCGGGGTTGGCGAAATTTTAGCCAGAGATGGCCTAAAATTCGGTTTCCATTTGGTAATCGTTAGATAATGGCCAAGGATTATCCATGGTCCTCCCTCTAGAACACGGTTGTAGTCAACTTCGAGTAAAAACGGGCTACATAGAACCCTTTTGCTAAGTCAATCAACTCACGGCCCCATTCTAGTTTCCATAAATCCTTCGTTCTTTGTTCTAAGACACAAAATGACACGCTCCTACCCAGCAGTTTCAAAATGAGAGCTTTTTTCCAAGGTTTCCAAAGCTCTTGACATTCCTCAATAGAGAACTCGATGGCCGGTACATTCAACTCACTTTCCGGCACTTTAAGAGGGTCTACTAGATTTGAGAGGTCCAAAACCTCATCTTCCATGCCATCCTCCCCAGTATAGATGGGGGGGGGAGAGATTGGTTTTCGAAGCTAAGTCTTGGCCAGCCCATGCACAGGCAGGTTGACTTGGGGTCGTAACGTCGTGGCCCGACGCAGTGTCCATATCCACAGTTTCCTTGTCGCTATCCTCCTCCGCCAAGTTGTTCATACGACGCTTCGTGTTACGGACATAGGTGACGGTATTGTCCGGTCCCTCCTGTGCGGGGGGACCAGCCATGCTCAGTGAAGAAGCTCACAAATGAGGGAGAAATTCTAGAGAGAGAAAAATTTTCAAGATTTTTTACCGCTGAAAAGGATTGTATTAATGCATATACTTCACTGGAATTTGAAAAATATACCTATTCATAATTATGCTTTAGTGACTAATCTTTATCAGCTTTTGGACTGTTCTACTTAATATTTTGTGAAATTTAGGGTATAATTGGATAGGTTTTTTTTTTTTTTTTTTTTAATATAATAGGTCTAATAGGTGTGTAATAATAAATCTATAATTTGAATGTCTGGTTTGATTTCTGTTTTATCACTAAAATATATATAAATATTTAAAGATTTTTTGGTAATTAATTTTGATAGCTGGAATATATTGATTAGGTGAAATGGGGATACATTTTTTTTTTCCTTCAAAATAAGTGTTAGAAAACATTTTTAATTTAGCTTGTTTTCCAAATCTGTAAAAGACATACGATTTGAGGGCAGCTACTTTTTTATTATTATTTTTATTTTTATTTTTACATCACTATATAGCCTTAATTGTTTGAATTGGGAGAAGAATTGTGTACAAATTGAGGTTGCAGACTGATCTCTTTCACCATTTTATTATTTGAAATTTTCTTTCCTTATTTTTCATTCTTGCTCTGTGTTTAAAACACACGATTTGAGGACAGCTACTTTTTTTTTTCTAAAAAAAATAATAATTTATTTTTACACAGGTCCCAGGATCGAAACCTGGCTTTGATATTTGAGAGTAGCTTCCCAATAATTCCACTATTTTTTTTTTCCTTTTCACTAGTAACCTTAATTCTTTCTTCTCTTTGAACTCCACTTTATAATGCACAATGAATGTAACCAACTATATAGTTGTAATGAGAGTTTACAAAGAAATACCTTATTCATAAAATTATAGTTAAATTCGGGCCAAATTAGAAAATTATATTTAAAATATATATTAAGGTTGTATCGGTTGTATGTGGATTCTAATCACACTAAAGGGGAAAATCAACCGAATCATCACCTATGACACTTGGAACACCAAAGCAAAAACTTTCACCCTTGAGGGTCCCCATTATTAATGGTAATCAATCTTATATCAACCAAAAGACATGAACAAGAAGAAAAACTCTCTCTCTATATATATAAAGCCAGATTTATAAATTATTTACAATCAACTTCCATGAATTGGCAATAATAAAATCTAAACATCTATAATCTAACATTTTGATTATGCCTCTAGCAAGATCCATCGGCAGACCAATTCCTTGTACATTAGCAGTGGTTTCTGCCAACTCAAGGGCTCGAGAAGTTTGCAAGGCCATCTCAGAATGAAGCTGGAGGCATGTCATTGCCAGCTGAAAGTTTTAAAAGAGAAAGAAGACATCTTAATAAATCATCCAGGGACTTACCAAGAACCAATAAGAGAGTCTTAATCAAAGCTCCAAGTCAAGATGAGTCATTTTAAAAAAATATTGCAAGGTACCAGCAAACAACGGAAGGAGATATCAAAGCTCTCTAACTTCTTGAAATTTACCAACTTAAACCCTTCATCCCAGACAAAAAAAAAAAAAAAAAAAAAAAAAAAAAAGCCAGATCCTTTCCTTACTTCTTTCACTTGAATTATTCAGTGCCTATGTATAATGGTAACAACTTGAGTGTCCCTGATATGGGCCAAGATTCAAGTAAAAAACACAATTGCAACAACCAAGAAGGGAAACACATGGAGGGTGTAAAGTGAAAGACAAGTCATATCATAGTCTAAATTTGTTTTGTCAAACAGATCTTCACTTTAATTCCAGGTATCAATTTCCAGAAGATAATCCCAGCTATATCATCTATGAACAAATGAATATTATAAATAACTATGAATCACTATTTGGGTCTTAGAACATGTTCTCGTGCGTTTGTTGGCCATGGCATAGAACTTTTCGATTCATTCTAAGAAACTCTACCAAATGCTGATCCTAAGAACCTTGATGCCCTTTTACCAAAATATACTACATTCTCTTTCTATATGCTATAATATCAGGCTCCCTATGAAAGGAGAGGATAA
>JAHSUH010004658.1:0-14869 GCA_025388415.1 Cynanchum wilfordii | reverse complement strand
TTTTGCGCGGAATTTTAAAAATTTATGAATTTAATGTGTTCCACGACAACGGCGCCAAAAATATGATGTGGTTTTTGGTTACTATAAAATGCATAGATTATGATTAAGATTAACTTAAGTGTAGCAAATAAGAGCAAGTAGATTGTCACTTAATTAACCAAAACCTAAGGCAGAGTACCTATCGATGCAGATAGTAACGTGGTAGCACCAACAATTTTACATTTATATTATAGTTTTGTCCCAAGAACGTTGGTTACGGCTTAATAATGATTATCAATTATGCAAAGGCTTAGTTAGAAGAAATTAGTCCTCAAGTTCAATTCAATTCAATGAGAGGGTATTTCTATAATCTAGGGAATTGAAATGACAAGTAAAGTAGATTAGAATCTGAATTAAGTTCTCGAATCAATTAGGTTGACCTATATTCGAAGATTACTTAAGTGGATCTAAGGTAATTAAGAATCCAATTCATCTTACTACCGTACCCTAGTTATCTAAGGTGATTACCTCAATATGGTGGTTGCAAGTAATCCTAAACCTTTTTAGATTAGTTATTATGGTGTCAATTTAACAACATAATCTTAAGATTTGCATTGATTATGAACTTGAGATTATTAGACTACCTAACCTTTGTATGGTGGCCACAAGTTATTAAACCTAATTCGACAATTTATTAAATCTCCTATGGTGAGGTCTCATTAACAAACCATCAATTAATTAATTATTCCAATTACATACTCAACTAGATGCAAATCTAAGTTTCATGGCATAAATCGAATAAGAAACTAATTGCAAATGCAAGATTAAATAAACTCATAATGGAAATCATAAACAATATCCTCCTGGGAATTTATAAATTAAGAGTATCCAAATAATTCACAACTTTCTCGAAAAGTAGTAAAACAAGATTCTAATGATACAAAAATCACAACTAATAAAAAAATTAAATATAGAAATCTAAAAGACAAGGAAAAAGTAAGTTTGTCGTTTTCGTTGTCACATCTCCAACGGAATGACTTGCTCCTCCAAATCTACTTGACTCCTGCCTGCCAAACTCTTATCTCAATCGAAGAGATCTCAGCCACACCTCTCAAACTACTACCGATAACGCTAAATTTGGTAATGTTTTGGAAGGGTATTTGTGCATAATTGTTGAGGATTATTAGAATAAATTGAGATAAATATGTTAATTGTGCACTTAATTGTGATATTTCTATTTTCGGGAAGTTTGTGGAGCTAATTGATCAAAAGAGCAAAGTTCGGGGACTAAATATGCAATTTACGGAAAGATTTACAAATCCAGGCCCATGAACACGCGCTCACCCGAACACGCCTATCCAGGAGGTCGAACACGCCTATCAACACGGGCTCGGCCATGAACACGGCCATCGACACGGCCATGAACACGCCGTGTGTTGATGATTTTCGCAATTTTTTTATTTTACGCCCGTTGCCCTTTTTTGTTCTACGCCCGTTGCCTTTAACCGCCTCAAACGCCCGTAATGCCAAGGGGCCACGCCCGTAATGATGCTCTGTCCAGAATCTTTTTTGTAAAAATTACTATTTTACCCCTGTTTTGGTTATCTATAAATATTGGGATTTTTACCATTATTTAGGGTTAGATATTGGCTGGTATTAAGATTGGATTAGGCTGAATTGTTAAGTCATTGTAAGGTTTGGTAGAACTTAGGGAGAGATCTATACTTTGATTTTCCAATTTTCTTAGAGATCATTCTCTACTTGTTGTAGTATTGAGTATCTTGGGATTAATTTGGTGAGTTTGCCTCAATCCGTAAGGAAATTTACTGAATATATTCTAGGGTATTTGGGCTACACAAATTGAAGATCCAAGTTGAAGAAGCAAAGAAGAATCAAGAGAAGGAGTTGAAGAGGAAGAAGGTTTAATGTCTATGTTTCACTTTCCCCTTTTCTTCTATTATTCCTTGTTATTCTTTGTAATTAGTTACCCAACCTTAGGAATTCTCATTTCTACATTTCTTATAGGTAGATTTGGTTGGTTTTATTTTACAAATTACTTGAGATATTGTGATGTTCTTGGATTGAATGATTGTGGTTTTATTAATTCCAATTGCAATTTCATTGATGACTTTAGATCTGAATTTTATCTTTAGTACAAGTTTTGATGTGAGATTGTGGTTTCGGATTAACACTAATTGTTAGGCCGGAACCAGGATATACTATTAGTGCCAAGTTGATGTGATTAATTTCCTATTGATGGACCGGAACCAGGATGATTGATGGGAGATTTGATCTTGTCAACATTCAAGTGTTCTTAATCTAGGAATTTCTTGCCACGAACCGTATGGAAGAGATTCTACTTTAGACTTGATTTTGGTGGAGCTATGATACTAGATCCAAGATTATCCTATACTTGGTATTTTGTATCCTCTTATCTCACCTATATTTTACTAAGAATTCCTCCCAACCTTTTCACTTGCTTTATTCCTTACATTGTTCTTTACTTTGCTTTCTAGGATTTAGAATTCAATCCTATCATTCTTGATATTGGTTGATTTACTTGTTGAATGATCCTTATTCACAAATCATATTCATAATTAGTTTGATTATATTTTCCACACTAGAATTTAATAGAAGTCTTAGGGAAAAACGATTTTTATAAATTTAAAATCTAAATATCACCTTATTTACTAAACTATTTCGATAGGTGCTCTGCCTTATTGAGTTATTTTATTAAGTGACAAACCTATTTTAATCTTAGAGATTCTTATTATTTTTAGTATTATTTATTCGATTATTTTTATTATTTATATTAATATTATTTATAACTCAAATAACACATCAACTACTAACGTGTTCAACCTTATGGTGGAGGCTCGAACACAAAGTTGGAACTTGAAAACATATTAAACTGAAACCTGAATAGAAATTATCGCGAGGTTTCTATTATCTAGAAACTCGTAAATGCTCTTGTTCCGAGTGATTTTGGTGTTTTGAACAACTGAGGGAGTTCATCTATTTATAGGAGTGAAGTTGGGGCCTTTCTAGACCTTTTGAGGTGAAAAATCTTGAAATTCGCGCATGTGGACGGCACTACGGCCGTACTGACTTAAATACAGCCGTACTACACCCTATATCTCCAGACTACGGCCGTTCTCCGTTTACTACGGTCGTACTGAATGTTCTCTGAAATTGCATTTTAGTCTCTGAATTCTTCCTTACTTCAATTTTGGTCCCTGAAACTTCCGAAATCGAAAACAAAAAGAATTTGCATAATTTCCATTCAATTAAGTCCAATTACTCCTCAAATTAAGCATATAAGTTCACATAAAATATGATATATTTTAGACATATTAATGCCTTTAGTTATTTTCATGTTCGTAGGTATTTTGGTAGATTAGTGTAGTTTACTTTCTTGCCCAACCTTCATTTCATTACTTGTTATTTAGTTGTTTAGCATTTTCATTTCATGTTCTACATTTCTTAGTTAGCATTTCATTTGAATGTTATTTCATGTCATTTCCCTTACATTTCCATGTCATGTATTTACATTTTTTTATATGCTTTCTAGTTTATCTCTAGTATAGTTTTGTAGTTCATTTTCCTAGTGTTAAGCGGTGTTTTCAATCCATGGAAACTATTGTTTTTAATGCTTTCTTTGGACATATTTTAGTTGTAATTTTTAGTTCATTTGCATGTCTTTACTTGTGTTTACCTTTTTATGTGCCTAGAGTAATGTTTAGGTATGGTATTTGCATTAGTTCATTTTTTTTTTAGTGTTATGTCTTGTTTTAGTCTTAGTTTTTCATACATAATCTGTCTAGAATTTTGGTCACCACTACCTACTTTTAAACTGCATTTTTAATGATTTTCAATTGTTTTAAGTCTTTAAATGCGTTGTTTTATTTTTTACCTAAAAGAAAAAGAAGAAGAAGATGGCAGCCTCTCGGAAATTAATTCTAAGAAAGCCTAGCAGTGACCAACATTTGCATTCCAGTTTATTAGCATTTCATTCTAGTATATGCATTTGAATAACATTTGCATGGCATTTCGGTAATTTGCACTTTAATCTTAGCATTTTGATGTGTAATTTGTTATCATGCATTTACATAGCTATGTTTGTGATTAATTATGATAAATTGTCACTTAAACAAACACAACCTAAGACAGACTACCTATCAAATGCAGATAGTAACATAGAACCATTAACGATTTTAAATTTATAAATTGTATCGTTTAATCCCAGGAACGTTGATAATAACTTAATAGTATCTTATCAATTATGACAAAGTGTAGTGTAATGGGAATTAGTCCTAGGCTCAAATTCAATTCATGGGGATTAATTGATTGAAAAGAAAAGCAAGTAAAAGATAAATAATAGGAATCTTAATTAAGCTCCAATGATTCAATTAGGAAGACCTATATTCGAAGATGCAACTTGCAAGTGGATCTAAGGCAATTGTGAATTCAAACTATCTTACTACCATACCTGAGTTATCTAATGTGATTACCTCAATACTGGTCGTTGTAAGTATTCCTAAACCTTTATAGATTAGCTATACTTTCGTCAATGTAATAACTTAACCCACTACAAGAAAAACTCTTATTTGCGACGGCTTCCGATCTATCGCAAATTGCGACAGATTTTTGTGACGGCTTCAGATCGGTCGCTATTTGCGACGGACATTTGCGACAGCCTCAGATCCGTCGCAAATTGCATTAATTCCAAACTCAAGATTATTAGGATGCCTAACCTCTGTACGGTCGTTGTAAGTTATTAGTCCTAATCCGGCAACTCATTAAATCTCCTACGGTCAGGATTCATTAACAAATCGTCAATTCAATTAACTATCAAGTATCATGCATCAACCTAAGTTTCATGGCATAAACACAATTAGGAAATTAAATTGAAAGCGCAAGAAAATAAGTAATTCATGATGTATATTAAATCGTATCCTTTCCGGAAATGTGATATAAAACTCTAATTGTTCATTCTAAAGATATAAACCTTTGACACAAAATTATAACAAATGAAAGAAAACGAAATTCAAGAATTAAAAGATAAGATGAAAGTAAGGTTGTCGTTTTCGCTCTCACAACTCCAACGGAATGACTCGTTTCTCTAGATCTAAAAGATTCCTAACTCCGAATCTTAATCCCGATCTACTGATTTACATCTCTCACTAATACTATAGAGCTATTCCTTACGGTCGAGGTTCAAACCCTATACTAAAAACGAGAAAAAGAAGATCTACGAGGGAATTACAAAAGATCTATCGTTTAGAGTGCATAATTCCTCATGTTCCGTGTAATATTGGTGTGCCAAGAGTTGGAATTGATGCCTCTATTTATAGGGGTGAAATCGGGGGCGTATTAGACATTTTTCGTGGTAAAAATCACTCGAATATCGGATCCGGGGCAGTGGACGGCCGTCCACTTCTATATACAACTCGTGCACACTTTCCAAAAATTACCATTTTTCCCTTGATTTTGCCCAATTTTGCAATTTAGTCCCGAACTTTCCTGAAATCAAAATTAACGTAATTAGATGGTATTTCCAACTAATTTCTTCCAATTAACATCTTAATTAACTCGAATTGAACAAGAATATTGTACGAAAACATGATATTAAATCGAGTTATCACATTTGCATGTCATTTCATCATTTTCATTTCATTTCCACTATTTCAATTTTCTTGCATTCCAGTAAGTTTGCATACATTTTCTTTGTTTTTCATCTTAATTCTAGTATCATAAGTCTCAATTCCTCTGTTTTAGCTTTAAATTCTAGTAGTTAATTTACCTATTTCCTCTATTTTGTTTAGAAATTCCAGTAGCCAATTTTTCCTTTTCTATGTTTTTTCCCTTGTTTTCAAAATTCCCCAACTGCATGCTTTTTAAATTTCCATTTTCATTTCAATTGCTTTCAATTTTATTTGCATGCTTTTCATTTCAAACATTTCAATCCTCCATTTTTGATTTCTTTAAATTCTTGTACTTCATGCATTTCCATTTCATTTCTTCTTTTCATTCCATTGCATGCCATTTCAATTCATGCTTAATTTCATTTTCATTGCATCTTTTGTTCATTAATTCATATTTCTTTGTCTTTTTTTTTCCCTTTTTTATTTTCGTTTTTGCTTATACTTTCTTTGTTTATTATGAAATTAGGTTTGAAGGGTCCAAAAATTGTGTTCATACAATTACACAATCTTTCAAGGCCCATTTCGTTGGACCATGGCCCTCTTTTTCAAATGTGCCCAACGAAGTGAAGGACATTTGGTTTCAAACTTTTAGCGTAAGGATGTAATTTTCTATAATTCATTTCTTACCTAAAGAACTTCGCTATTAAAAAATTGTTCAATTTATTTAACTACTTAATCCTATAATCCTTTTAAATTTATTATTAATATCATATTTTTAATTTTATTTAAACAACTTTATATATTTTATAGAGATCATTTCGATGGGAAAGACATGATAGTGTATTGATACGAAAGAACCGGGAGAAGATTTGTCGAAGAAGACTATCTGATCATCTTGATCGGCATAGAGAGAGGTTTGCAAATTCTTGCCCTCCATGAATGCATTTACAGCACTGGAGGCAACTTCTTTCACATTGGAACAATGAAGAATTTAAGAGAATCTCGACTTCCGTAAAAAGAAATAGGTCTTTAGCTGGTCCTACCCATACCGGTGGATCAATTTCCTTTACAAAACATGAAGATCATGCGGTTAGTATTTAATTTACTCGACTTTCATGAGGCTTTGTGTGTATATATATATTTTCTCATATTTCTTATGAAATCATCTTAGTTTATATGGTCTTGGAAGTTCTAGTTCATTGAGGTATTGACGTTGAATTGAATTTATTTTTGACCTTGAGATTTGATTGATATGATCTTGATAGATGAATGTAGTCCATTGTTCCATGATTTGTTTTTTACGTATAGTTATAATTGTGCTTTTATTGGATTGAATACTCTAAGTATAACTTTAATTGTGATTTTGTTGGATAGGATGCTCCAAGTATAGTTGTAAATGTACTTTGGTTAGATTATTGTTGATGAGATTTTTCTTCTTTTTTTTGAGTAATACAACGACTAGAATATGGAAAAAATTTAAACTATAGCTAATTTTTTCAACGTTTGCATGTATTTCAATCTGGGCCAAACAAGAGCGAGTTTATCAATGAACACTCCAAGAAGGCAGTGGTAATATTCTCTTCAACATTTATATATCATGATTACTGTTTATATTTATTTCTAGCATTAATTTGCTTGGTTTTTATACATGTCCTCATATTTAAATAAATATGTATTTTTTCTCACATCGTTTTAATGATGTATATACAGTTTTTAGGAGGACGTCACTCGACTTAAAGAGCATTATTCACATATTTCATCATCCTCGGGCTCTGTCGAGAGTTCCGCCATTCCTAATGATAAACAATTGTTTGTTGAGGCATGTGGTGGTTTCAAGTAAACTATTGGATTCGGATCAGAATCTCCTCAAGTAAAGTCTCAATTAAACGAGTTTACAATTACTACACCAACAGTGATTGAGCTTGCAAACAAAGTAGCTGAATCGGAAGAAAAGGTCAAGGAGAAGGATGATAGATACCATTAATTAGAAGAAAAAGTCAAGTAGAAGGATGATAGATATGAAGATATTCACAATAATTTAAAGCAGATTGCAGAACACACTTTGGATCATCATCATTACCACCAGTTCCATCGACTCTTATTGGTGATGAAGGTAAGGATCACACTCTAGCTGGCAAACCATCATGATCCACAAGGCCTTTCTCGATCACCATTGCATTGATATTTTGAGAATGTCATTTAGAATATTTTGTTGTATGAAATTTATGTATTATTAGTGCAATGACAATTTAGGATGTTTTGTTGTATGAAATTTATATATTATTAGTTCATTGACATTTTGGACTGTTTTGTTGTATGGAATTTATATGTTATTAGTATAATGACATTTTAGAATATTTTATTTTTCGAGTTCTTTATATATGTTTTAATTTAGTTATAGTTAAATGGTTTTTATATATATATATAAATAAATTTTCAGGTATTTAATAAATAATTTTATAAAATTATTAAATTAAAAATAAATTAATTAAAATTTGCTAAAAATAAAAATAGCGACGGCCAAATCCGTTGCAAATAATAACGGCCAAATCCGTCGCAAATAGAAAATCCCTTGTTGAGATGAACTCTTGAGATCTTTGAACCGACGCAAACAAATTTTATATCTCAATTTCTCAAAGGTTGCAGTCGGAAGGGCCTTAGTGAATAAATTTGCAATATTATCACATCACCGAATTTGAAGCACATTGATGTAAATTTTGGTTACTATATTTTTAGCATAGATTATGATTGAGATTAATTCAAGCAAAACAAATAGTTTGTTACTTAAATAACCCAAATCTAAGGCAGAGTACCTATCGTATGCAGATAGTAACATGGAAGCATCAACGATTTTACATTTATAATATCGTATAGACCCAAAGACGTTGACAGAGTTATAAGCAATTATTAGATATGACAAGAATTTATTAACAAAAGTTAACCGATAAGTTATAAAATTTCATAATTTTTATATTTAATTCGCTTACATTTTGATTAGATATTGAGCTAATTTGTGGAATTTATGTTTGTTTTGATGATAGTGGTGGAAAGTCAAAGATTAAGCAGAATTTGGCTAAAAGACTTATTTTTAGTTATCAATTATTACAAAGACATCTTTCAAAGGAAGAATTAAAATTTGAATGGATGACTATCAACAATTCCCAAGATATTTGAAGATAAATTCAAATTATCTTATCTTTATTATTATTTTGTTAGTTATCGGAGAAAGATAATTATCTCCTATTTTAATTAGGATTTTATTTATTTATTATTATTCTATTCAGATTCCGATGAGAAGTTAGTAAGAACTTTATAAATAGGCCTGCTCTACATTCTTATTTTAACTAAGTTTTCAAGATTTAGAAAGAGAAGAGAGATGGAGACCGCAATGGCCGCCTAAGCTTCGATTCAGTCCGGGGAATGATTCCAAGACAAGTTATGAGTTCATGATCTACACAAATTCCGGGTTTTTAAGCTAATTTCCAATTTTAAATTCATTACTTTTAACAATTCAATATTTAGATCACGTGATTGAATATTGATGAGGTTTTACTTAATTCTTTTGATGCTTTTTGATTGAATTGAGTTGAAATTTTATTATTTATGATTGAATTTAATTTTGGACAATTTTGTGGCTTCACGAATTGCCTTGATATTATCACGGGTCTTAGGTTAAACTTGAATTTATTGATTAGGCGCTTGTCCTAGGATATACTTTTGTTGTTTAATCGAATTCTAACGGATTCGTTAGTAGGTGATAGGAATACTAATTAGGGCTTCCATTTAGTAGTCAATCAAGGAATTAGTTTTGAAATATGGAAATTCATTAAGGAACGAGGACTGAAATATTTAAATCGATACTTGCGTTTTTCTTATTAGTTAATTGTTTTCTACAATTTCCCAATCTAAAAATCCCTCTTTTATTGTTTTCTATTCTCTTATTAATTGATTTCGATTAGGTTTCTTAGGGAAACGACTCGATGAACACCCTAAACTGCTCATTGATTTAATTGAATTAATCTTGGCCGATTTGACGACAATCATGTAATTCTAAAACCCTACCATTAACCCTAGGATAAGAATCAATTCATGAGATTGTTGCTAGAACATAAATAGAATTGAAACAAATATGGTTTAGGATTCTTATTCAGTTCGATGATTCAATTAGAATGACCATATTCGAAGATGTAGCTTTAAGCGGATCTAAGGTGATTACGTCAATACGGGTCGTTGCAAGTAATCCTAAACCTTCGTAGATTAATTATTATGTCGCCAATTGAATAAGTTAATCTTAAGATTTGCATTGATTACTAACTCGAGATTATTAGGCTGCCTAACCTCATTATGGTCGATGCAAGATTACACCTAATCCGACAATTCATTAATTCTCCTATGGTCGGGTCTCCTTAATAAACCGTCAATTAATTAATTATTCCAATTATATGCTCCACTAGATGCAAACCTATATGTCATGGCATAAATTGAATAAGAAACTAAGTTGAAAGCATAAAGCAATAATAATCACAATGATAATCACAAACAGTATCCTTCCCGGGAAATTAATAAAAGCTCTAATTGTATCATTAATAATAAAAGAATCCCATGAGAGAGAGATAGAGTAAATAAAGAATGAAAAATAATAGACTTGAGAAGAGGGAAAAGAAAAGTTGTCGTCTGGTTGTCACTACTTCGACGGTGGGACTTGAACTCCGATTCTTCTCGAACCCTACCAGCCTTCCTCCTTGTCTTGCCCACGAAATCTTCTAGAATCACACCTCTCAACTAAGCTATAGAGTTCTCCCTTACGGTGGAGGCTCAAACCCTAAAGCTAAGTAGAAAAATATAATAACTAGAAAATATTTAACTATGAGGGTAATTTCCGAGAATCTACCGAAGTAGAGACTCGAACTCCCTCAAATTCTCTGCATTCTGCACTCTTTGGTGTGTTGGTGGTTGGTGGTAAAGGCTTGGCTGCTGCCTCTATTTATAGGAGTAGAAAAGGAGCTGAAAACAGTAAAAATTCGATGTGGGACGCAAAATCTGTCTTCAACACGGGTGCAACACGGGCAGGAACACGCCCGTGCCGCGTGTCTTCAATCACGGGCTCAACACGGGCAGCAACATGCCCGTGCCGAACTATTTTCCAAAAATTGCACTTTTTGTCTCTCATTTCTTCATTTCTTCAATTTCAGTCCTGAAACATCCAAAAAGCGAAAACAGAGCAAATTTGCGTAATTTCCATTGAATTAAGTCTAATTAGACTTTAAATTAAACATAATTACCCCTTAAAAACACGATATAAATCCGACATATCACACATCAATATCACCCTTCTTTTAAAATTCATGAGTAAAGAAATATTTGGGTGAAATGTGTTTTGTTACCCTCCTTTCAATTGAGCTATACAAGCTACATTATCTTTACGTAGAGGAGTTTGAATCTCTCTTCTGCGAGATAAACCACAACTCTCTCTAATATAATGTGTTATTGATCTCAACCATACACATTTTTGACTTGGTTCATGAATGGCTATTATCTCAACATCATTAGAAGAAGTTGCTGCTATAGTTTGCTTTGTATAGCGCCATGATATAGCAGTATTGTCATATGTAAATAAATAGCTAGTTTGAAAATATGCCTTATGTGGATCGGAAAGATAATCGGCATCCGCATACCCAATTAACTTTGGATTATTTTTATTTGAATAAAATAATCTGAGATCAATAGTTTCTTGGAGGTATCTAAGGATATGTTTAACACCATTCCAATGTTGTCGTGTTGGTGAAGAAATAAATCTTGCTAATAGATTTATAATAAATGCTATATTAGGTCTGGTCTTATTTGCAAGATACATTAATGCACCAATAGCACTTAAATATGGTACTTTAGGACCAAGTAGTTCTTCATCATTTTATCGAGGTCAAAAAATATTTTTATTTACATCCATTGACCTCACAACCATTGGAATACTTAATGGATGTGCTTTATCCATGAAAAATCTTTTCAAATAGTTGTATATGTTGATTGATGAAAAAAAAAAAATATCATCTTTCACATTCCTATTTTAATTAAATTGAAGAAACTATTACCGAGACAAGGGAATCAAGAAATTGGGAGAATCGGAATTCGAAGCTCCAAGGGAAATCAGGACAAATTTGCCTCTCCAGTTAATTTGCAGGTATTCGACATTAGTGCTAGGGTTTAGACTTCAGAGAACAAAGGGGCACGAACATTTCAGTCTCTTACATCAACATGGGTCGGTCTCCGTCAAACCGGGCCTCGGTCTTCCAATTAAGCTTGTAAACTGGAGTTTACCTCCAAATATTGTAATTTTAAATAAAAAAACAGTTTCTAAAAGTATAATTTGTGAGTGTAAACAAATTTACTTTTTGGTCACTCTTAAAATTTTTTTTTTTAACTTTTAAAATTTCAAATTTTTTTATTAAAAAAAAATAAGACTTTGTAGAAGATTTTGTCAAAAAAATTAAAAATTTAATAATTTACATTGTTTAATGGATATCTATCGAATAATCGTTATTATCTTTTAATCTTGACTTCAATAATGTAATTAATATAGTGTGATACGTGTTATCTATAATGCTTATTCCTTCACTCTGTCACCTTTATAAATAGAGGTTCTTGAGACTATTTGTAAGAATTATATCAAAAGAATTAAAATAAAATTCTCTATTTTCTCTTTATATCACTCAGTATCATTAGTTTTATTATTGTTTTATATTATATAATTTCATAATAGAAACTACAAATATATATATATATATAAAAAACAACGAGATGAAAGTAAAAGAGAGAAATGTAGAGAGAATATTATTATATCACTTTTGAAATGATTCTTTTGGTGTGTCTTTACAAAGGGGAGTAGGTCATCTATTTATAGGGGTGAAAAAGGGGACATAATAAACTTCAAGGGTGTCACTTGTCACCCGAGATTAAATGCACAAGTAACACCTCACCTATGAGATAAGCATGAGGTGACACTTGTCACATATAATTAATTACGTAGTTATCTCGAGATTAAAAGATAAAGACGATTATCCGATGGACATCCACTAATTCGATGAATCTTCGGGATTCATAACACTCCCCCTTGGATGTCCATTACATAAAGAATATGTCTCGTTAAAACCTTACTAGATAAAAACCCAATGGGAAAAAAATTCTAGTGAAGGAAAAAGAGTACACTATTCCTTATGCGTTTTTCTCCCCCTGTTGATATGAACTCTCGAGATCTTTGAACCGCTGTAAACCAATTTTATATCTCAATTTCTCAAAGGTTGCAATCGGAAGGGCCTTAGTGAATAAATCTACAAGATTATCACATGACCGGATTTGAAGCACATCAATATCACCCTTCTTTTGAAGTTCATGAGTAAAGAAAAATTTATGTGAAATATGTTTTGTCCTATCTCCTTTGATATACCCTCCTTTCAATTGAGCTATACAAGCTGCATTATCTTTATATAGAGGAGTTGGAATATCTCTTCCGGGAGATAAACCACAATTCTCTCTAATATAATGTATTATTGACCTCAACCATACACATTCTCGACTTGCTTCATGATGACTATTATGATTAGAAAAAGTTGATGTTATAGTTTGCTTTGTAGAGCGCCATGATATAGCAGTATTGTCATATGTAAATAAATAGCCAGTTTGAGAACGTGCCTTATGCGAATCAGAAAGATAACCGGCATCCGCATACCTAATTAACTTTGGATCATTTTTATTGAATAAAATAATCCGAGGTCAATAGTTCCTTCGAGGTATCTAAGGACATGTTTAACACCATTCCAATGACGTCGTGTTGGCGAAGAACTAAATCTTGCTAATAGATTTATAGCAAATGCTATACCAGGTCGAGTGCTATTTGCTAGATACATTAATGCACCAATAGCACTTAAATATGGTACTTCAGGACCAAGTAGTTCTTCATCATTTTCTCGAGGTCTAAAAATATCTTTATTTACATCCAGTGACCTCACGACCATTGGAATACTTAATGGATGTGCTTTGTCCATGAAAAATATTTTCAAAACTTTAGCTGTATATGTTGATTGATGGACAAAAATTTCATCTTTCACATGTTTAATTTGAAGCCCAAGACAAAACTTGGTTCTTCCAAAATCTTTAACTTCAAATTATCGCTTCAAACACTCTATAGCTTCTCGGAGCTCTTCCGGAGTTCCGATCAAATTAATATCGTTAACATATATAGCAAGAATCACAAAACCAAAATCCGATTTTTTAATAAATGCGCATGGACAAATTTGGTCATTTTTATATCCCGAATTCAATAAGAATTTACTAAGGCGATTGTACCACATGCGTCCAGATTGTTTAAGCCCATATAATGATTTCTATAATTTTACGTTTTCGCACCCCAAACACTCAATTTATAACCAACGGGTTTTACACGTTTGGTGTTTGGACCTATGGTCAAAAAACTTCTCGCTTTGCAAGCCAATTTAACTTCGATTGAATCGCATCTTGCCATTGAGACGATCCCAATACTGTGCGACATTATTCCAGGCAATGAAGGATCTAAATCCCTCGTATCATTGAAAATATCAAGGGCTACATTATATACCAAAAGAATTATCAATAACAATTTTTACTTAGAAGTCCAACTTTATTGAAGTTGTATAATTAATAAAATTTCTGAATTCTATTCATCATTTTGTAGTTGGAATCTTTCACTTCGAGTTGTCCCTTGGTTTTCATTTTCTATTTCTTCAACATGATCTTACGGATCATTTAATCCTCTTTCTTTTGAGGATTTTATTTTTTAGAACCGAGAAATTCGACCCACGCCACCGCGTGTTTTGACTTCAATGACTATAGGATTTACTTTTTATCATGGGAACTTCTATTCGTATAGGAGCATCTATAGTTGGAATATGCGATTTAAAGTGAGCTCTTAAAATTCGACAAAGAATCGGCCGAGTGATTTGCAATTTGTTGCAAATGAATTATCTTTGAACTTCCGGTTCAGCTCACATTTAATGCGGATCTAAATGATTCAAAGATGTTTTAACGCAAATTCAATTTTATGTCATTTATTCTCTCCCCTAATTTGGGTAACGAATTCTCATCAAAATGTGATCAAAACAAATCTTGTTGTGAAACGCCCTCTATCAAGGTTCAAAGATACTTATAATAGATGGGAGTCATGGCAACATATATCCTCGATCTTCTTTTTGAGGACTCATTTTGTTCATTGGGTT
>JAHSUH010004657.1:0-76728 GCA_025388415.1 Cynanchum wilfordii | reverse complement strand
CGGGCGAGGGTGGGGACGAGCCCTGTCCGCCCCCGTCGCCCCCGTCGGCAGCAGCGCGCTCTCGAAGACGCCCTCGAAGTGCTCGAGGAGGCCCAAGCCCGCGGCGGCCTCCGCCGCCGGGGCCGTGCCGGGCCGCGCCGTCGTGGGCACCGACAGCGTGAGCGTCTTCAGGAAGGCGGCCATCTCGTCCTGCAGGGTGAGGGCCTCCTGGGCCGCCGCGAGGTCGCCCCCGAGGGCGTGAAAGACGGCGAACATCGCCTGGGTGTGGGTGAAGGGCTCGGCGTCCTCGGCGGCGCCCGCCGCCGTCGGGAGCGGCAGCGGCAGCGGCAGCGGCAGCGGCAGCAGCGACGACGTCTCCGCCGCCGGCCCGCCGCGGGGGGGGCTAAAGCGCCCCCGTCGGGGGGCGGGGGGGGGGACGGAAGACTGCCGCCCCCGAGCTGGCTCAGGACGGTGGGGTCCCCCAGCGCCGCGAGCTCGCTCTCCGCCGCCATGCGCTCGACCTCGGTGAAGCTCGGGACCATCTTCAGCGGCTCCTCGCTCTCGATGGAGGCGCGCCTGGCGGCGGCCCCCGCCCCTCCGCCACTACTCCCACTGTTGCTATGGGGGTTCAGGCTACTACCCGCGGCCTCGATCTTTTGGCGTTGGAGGGAGGCTAAGGTGTAGCCCCCATGCCACTGCCGGGTCACGATGTAGCCAATGCGATCCACCGAGGTAATCGCCCCGCTAGGGAACGTCGCCTGCAGCCTCTGGAGTAGATTCGCCGAAATCCCACTTAACTTGCTCAAAATCGCCTTCGCCGTGCGAAATTTCTTATTCTGTAGGTCGTATAAGCGAATATGCTGTAAGGAAAGGTGTAGTATCCGCTTCCGCTCGTTCATCGCGTTAAAAAGCTCCTGCGTGGTCTCCGCGACGGTGTCTTTCATCGAGTTAAAGCGAAGAAAGAATTGCTGGAGGCTGTTGTCGAGGGTTTTAAGCTTGTACCGAATTGAAGGCTCTATGGCAATATAAGACTCTCCCGTACGCATGCCTTGACTGCACGCTATTAGGGAGTTCCGCACATCAATGACGAGGCTTCGTGCACTGCGAATCTGATCGGAGAGGTTCTCCATCGTCTGGCGAAAAGTCGTTCGCGCAGAACTTAGACATTCCTGCTGCTTGATCTCCATTACAACTGAATTAAAGTTTTCCTTGCATTTCGCTTCCAGGTCCGTATTGAGCTGCTGAAATAACAACGCCATTTGATCCTCCAGTGCACTGGTCTGGAGCTTCAACGCGTTATTATGCCCCTCTAAAATTTCCACCGCCTTCCCGTGATTTAAGGCAAGTTGCCCGACGTTTCTTAAGGTCTGTCGGAGCTGGGTTCGCTCCTCCTCGGACTCTTTTAGCTGCTTTTTCACCCGCGCGAGCTCTTTTTGAAGAAGGCGGACCTCGGTGAAGTGAAAATGCTCGTCTGCGTGTTCATCAGCGAAGACGACACCAAAAAAGCAGCCGAGAAGCCTTGACAGCTCGCACATCGTGCGGTAGAGCTTGGAGGAGAGTAAAAGTATATCCGCTACCGGCAGGTTCGAGGGAAATTCTTCTTCGTATTTAAACATAACGTCCTTAAAACCGACAACGTCGTAGACCCCGCCGGCGAGCTGCCGCATGGCACCTTCGATGATTAGGCGGAGTTCGAGAAGCTGTGAGTACTGCTCACTCGCCTGCTGTTCGTAGGAGTACTTGAGGTCCACGCAGCTGGGTATGAAAGAGGCTTCGGTTTGAACCTCGCGATGGGTCGCCGTGCGCGTGCGGAGGCCAGGTAAAGAAACATAATCAGCAGGGTCTTTCATTGAAAAAGAAAAAAACTGGAGGAAAGGGCCACAGGGGTAAACAACAAGAAGGCGCTTTTATATTTCCTTTGGGGGGAAAAACATAAAGAGGGAAAAAGAATAGAGAGAAGACGTGACAGTACAGCTGGATAACCTACGAAAGTATTCTGTCAGGGGCTCAAGCAGTTGAGATAATCCCTTTCCCCCACCCACCCACAAAAAAAAAGAATGTATCCCCTAGAATGAAGAGATCATTTGATTCATGATAACTTCTAATGGAGAAAGGATATACTGGACCCCTTCTTTTAAAATTTGAAAGGCACGTTGTTCACATAAAAAAAAAAAAAAAAAAACACTTGTAAAACGTGTAGTTTACATATATGCATGCATGTGTGAATGCGTATTTACAAGAATACAGGGCTAAATAAAAGACCAAAGAACAAACCGACGAAGCCTTTAAAAAAATATTTCAAGACTAACAAACGTAGCCCCCCCTTCTCTGAAAAAAAACAACAACAAAAAACGGCATCATTTTCCAAGCAGCGCGATGGCATCCAGATCCAGTTGAAGAAACAATTTTTTGGCAATGCCAAGCTTCAGCAGGCTCCTTCCAGAAGGGGAATTTAAAAAGAGCGCGAAGGTGCTCGTCTCCGCTTGTACACCATTTAATTTCATATCCGAAAGTACCTCTAACACAAAATGATCATTGAGCTCCACAAAAGGCTCCAATACCGTATTGTACATGCTCGCATCCAGCAGAATGCCATTTATGCGAGCATCCTCAAAGGCCGCGATCATCGCCTTTGTATCCTTCTTCGCGCTGTGGGTTTTAAAGAGGATACTGTAAACCGACTCATCGGGCTCCATTGTATGGTGGGTCTTTAATTCGTAGAACAGCTCTTTGACACGCTTTTCCTCCCCTCGTTTATAGCAATAAGACATCATGATAACAAAGCACTTGAGGCTGATCTTCGGAATGAGTGGATTCGGCGGCGCCGCAGAGGAGAGTCCCTCGGGGTGATTTGGCTGATTTAATCGATCAAACCACTCCACAATGCGTTTGTCGTCATTTTCGGAGTAGACGCGAAGGAGCTCCTCAAAGACGCGGATGCCAAGCTTGGTATTCAGACCTAAAGAATCCTCAATAAGCTTCGTCGCCAAATCCGTGTCCCGCATAATATTGTAAAGCTCCAGCACCAAGCAATAGCTTTCGTCATCGGGATGGACAGTGGAGCAAATATTACACATTTCCTCCTTAAATAAGCGTAAACCAAGCTCCGGTTGGTGGCGTTGAATAAAGCTTTTGAGGATAAGATTGTAGGTTCGCGTGTTCGCCTTCACGCCGTGCTCATTCACCTTGCCCTTCATAGCCTCCGTGATGGTGTCGAATTCCTCGTTCCCCACGGCCAAAAGAACCTCTAGATATTTGTTAAAAAAGTCGACATCCACAAAGAGGACAAATTGGCGAGCTTTTTCCAGTAAAGCATCCGCCCAAGACTTATCCTTCGTCCGCCCACATACCTCCCAAAGCAGCGTGATGATTTCTTTATCCATTTTTAGCTGATACTTTTGAAGGTCTTGGTAGAGATTCCTCGGCTGATCGAGATGGCCAAATTTCAAATAAGCCTTCAGGACGATTTTGTAGGTCATCAGATTCGGCTGCGCGCGGCGACCGGCAACACAGCCCTCTTCTTTCAGACCTTCCTCGCACATCGCCTCATCAAGCTCCTGGGCGGCGGATTTTTCGGATAATTCCGGGTCACAGGATGGGCTTCCGTTAGTCGTCGTCATCCTTATGGGGCTATTACTCATACTCATCCTTTGCTTCTGCTCGGCACGCGGCTTCTCGGCGGTCTTCGTTTTATTCGCCTCTGCCACCGCCGCCGGATAACCCGTGCTAACGCCTTGATACACCTTAAAAAGTCGCACATCCCCGCACTCGAACAAAATGGACAAGATCTTGTTAAAGCTAAAGGTATTCGGTGTCACCCCAATCACCTCCATCTCGCCTAGCAGCGCGAGGACGAGCTGCGCGAGGTACTTCAGCCCATTCCGATGCTGCTCGATTGTCCGGTGAATGTGCGCGTACTTCCCACGCCCGAGGACGTAGTCCAGACGTTGCTGGCAGACCCACAAAAGCAGATTATACGTGATGATATCCGGAATAAACCCCTTTTTCTTCATCTCCTCAAAGAGCTGAAAGGCGCCCTCGTAGTCGTCGTGGTTGCGGGCGGCCTTTAGCATCGTGTTATAGGTCCGTTTGGTGGGCTTGATGCCGCTCTCGCACATCTCATGAAAGGCGCGGGTGATCTCCGCGTACGGCGCGGACCCGGCGAGGACGCTGATAAAGCAGTTATACGTATTCGCATCGGGCGCGACCTGGTGCTCCTTCATGATCGCCATCAAGTACGTCGCCTGGGCGACGTCCGCGACGGCCGCGCAGAAGCCCAGCAGCGTGTTGCACAGCCCGCGATCCGGGGCCAACCCAAAGAGCTGGGTCATCTGCTGAAACAGGCGAAACGCGCGGTGGTACTGCGCGCCGCGCTCGCACGCGCAGCAGAGCAGGCGAAACGTCTCCCGGTCGGGGCGGACGCTGCTGTGGGGCCGCAGCCCCTCCTCCCGGAGCTCGTCGTAGAGCGCGAAGGCGACGTCGTCCGTGAGGCTGACGACGTGGCGGATGAGCCGGTTGTACGTCGTCGTGTCCAGCGGGACGCCCTCGGCGTGCATGCGGTGGTGCACGAGGCGGACGAAGCGCGCGGGCCGCCGCACCGCCCGGCGCTCGCGCAGGAGGCCGTTAAAGCTGGTCGTGTACAGCGGCGTCGCGAGGACGGCGAGGGCGTCGTCGTCGAGGGCGTCGTCGTCGCCGTCGTCCGCGCCCGCCGACGGCACCGCCGCCGTCGACGCCGCCGCGGCGCGCACAAAACGCGCCTGCGTGCCATCGGGGCGACGAATAATCAGCTCCGCAGGGGGGCCTGTCGTGAGGCGCATACGCCACGTTTCGCGTGGGGGGCTGTTGTTGGGCGTTTCCTCCTTTCCTCTCCTCTCCTTTCCTTTCCTCTCCTCTCTTCTTCCTTCTTTCCTTCCTCCCCCCCTCCTCGCTAGCTCTTCGGGATCGAGTCTGCTTTTTTCCCCTGCACGGAAGGAGGGAAAACGAAACGACAAGACCGTAAAACTGTATTCCTAGGGAAAGCAAAACCACAGAAAGAACCAAGCGGCTCGCTAAAACAATGGAAAATAATAAGGAAAAAGAAACCACAAGGAATCATATGGGAAAGGATAAAATTTAAACCTCTGCGGGGAGATTTGCGGAGCCGTATAAAGAGAAAAGCCTCGGATCATTTTTTTATACATTTTATACCTTGTGGTGGTAAGGAAAAATTTCCACTAGCTTTTAAAATAAGAAAAAAAAAAATACCCAATAGTATCAACAACCACAACCACATTTTCGAGGATAGAATAAGGGAGGACAACTTTGAAGTACATGTTGCCATTCATACACCCCCCGACCCCCACACCACATCTTTCAACAGGTCCGCTCTATTTAACGCATTTTCTTTTTAAAGACCCCCTCCCCCCTTCTGTTTTCCGGCCCTTTTTTTCAAACAATCTTCTGAAATTCCGCGGCGAACTGGATATCTTCATTGATCATCTCCTTAAAAGGGATCTCCTTCTTCGCGACGTCCTCCTCTCGGATGAAAACAAATCCCTTTTCATCCGCCGAGAAATTCCAGCCATGATCTCGGCCGATCTCCCGAACCTCCGCGGTGGATTTTACCATCAAAATTTTCTGCGCGGCGGCGATCGAAAGCTCGTTGTAAGCGTGCGGAATGCAGTTCGCCACCTCATTTCGCACTGTCGACTCCAGCATTTCCACAACGGGGATATATTCATTCGATGGGGCTTTTTTTCTCGCCGTAAGGAGCTTATTATAGCTCCTTCCATCAAATACCGCTCGAGCTGGACGGCAAAACGAATAAAAGGGCTGCTCGAAAGGGCCTCGGTGGGGACTTTTTCCAGCTCAGAGTGAAATTGCGCGATTCGGCTCATGACAAGGAGTCGTACGAGGTTTAGGCCGAGGATCATTGTATGCTGAGGAGAGGTCGGCAGCTCCTCTGGGGAGAAATCCGTATAATAAAGCTGTAATTGGGCGAAGAAAAGATCAAAACTCTTCAAATCCTTCTGACGAGCGCTGACGAGGACGGCGAGCTCGAGGTACTCTCGTGCGAGCATAAGCTCCTCCGCGCGGCTTTTGCTCTCCGCTGAGGGGTTTAGAAAAGTGGGGAAGTAAATAATTCGGACTTTAATCGCGTCTAGGATTTTGCGGCATTTCTCGTGGTTCTTGTCGTCGTAGGCCTGCTTGAGAGAGCGGAGGTTCTCCGCGACCTTACAGACCGCGAAAGAGATATCCCCAAGAGAAGAAGACATCAGAAAACAAAAATTTTAAAAAGGTCAACTTCACAAATGAAATTCAGGTATTTGTCGGAGCGAAAAAACGAGGAAAAGTATCTAAAATGGGAAAAAAAAATGACGTCTGAAAAGTTCAAACCGCAGCACCTGCAATGAGAACCAGAAAAATGGATCCCCCAAAAGGTCGAACAGATATTCAACTATACGGGTCGAAAGTGAAAATTGAAAGGAAAGAGAAAAGAATTGAGAGAAAAATGCTAATTGCCCTTCAACACTTAGAAAACGTTATTGCTCATTTTGATGAGAGGGATGAAGACATTATACCATAATACAACTTTTTATTTATTTTTTAAATCATATAGAAATATATACATTCACACATGTTTGGCTACAATGAATAGTAAAAATAAATACGCGATGGAGCATGCATAAGCAGTAAAAAGAAAAAAAACAGTAATACAAATTTTAGACAAGAAGAAAAAATAATAGAATAAGAGTAATAGAATAGAATAGAATACTCATCTCGCGTTAGAAGTCCATAAACGAAATGAAATAAGAAGTCTATTCCCTTTCCTAATGAAAGGAAATGTTGTTTATTACGAAAATAAAGAGAGGCGGTGCTAGACAGCAGAATAATAAATGAATAAGTAAATAAAAAGCATTTAAAGATCATGCGAAGTAGAGCGTGGGACCTCCCGCCAGCATAACAGGGTTTGATAGGCTATTTTCATACTCCTTCTTATTAATGGAGGCGCTCAATGTTCGACAAAAATGTTCTTTAGAAACCTCCCCTGCTGCCCTTTTCCTTACAGATAATTGATTTCCCCCAGCTCCTGTGAGGTCTCTGGCTAACAGTACTTTATTTTTACTAATTTCCCTTTTTGCCTTCTTCAATTGCAAAGTTCCCGAGGCTCTGCCGTATCGGCATAAATGCAGGGGAGGGGAGGAAGGGGAAGGGAGAGAGTTTGGATTATCTTGAATGAAGGAATCCTCTGAGAGGTCGTGGAGCTCTACCAACATGGAGGCTCCCTCGCAATTGGTAGGAGGGGAATTTTTACCGCAATTTCCTGCTTGGTTAGCTGGATTCGCGGTATAAGATGAGGTGCCTAACCCTCCTTTTTCTCGGAGAGATCGGTGAAGATAAATCGGCCGTGGTGAAAAATAGGTCTCGGAAGTACAATCTGCAGCCCCAATGGCGTTCTCCTCTTCTCCGTTATTATTATTATTATTATTAGTATTAATAATAATGGATGAGGAGGAGGAAGAGATGGAGGGGGAAGAATGTTGAATAAGTTTAGAAGGAATAGCCGCCCCGGAATCAACATTAGGGGTAGAAGAGGAAGAAACCACAAGGGGCAAGTCCTTTTCTCCTTTCTTCCTATCCTTCACACTAAGCGAGCAAGGAGCTGAAGAAAGCCCACGGAAAGATGCTCCCAACGCGTCGCATTGTTTCATATTTTTCCATAAATATTTACGATTATGACGTTCGCTATTAGCGTGATAATGCCTTTTTCTCCATTGTTGCTCTTCTTTATCATGCAATGACTTCCGCACTTCGGCTAAATGCTCCACAATATTTTGTATTCTTTCCCGCAGGCAGTGCGAGGAATCGGATAAACTTGACGGAGTCTTTTCCGGGGAATTATTCAAAATATTTTCCCCTACAAAGGCCTTCTCTTCGTTCATTTTCCCCCCCTCAGCGGCTCCTCGCTCGACGGAGAACAGCTCCACCAAAGGGCTTTGGCTGGTAAATCGAACGCGTTTGACAGCAGAGGGCTCCTTGCAAGCAAAATTTCCTTCCTTTTCTTCTTTTTCATTTCCATCTTCTTCTTGAAGGGAGTTATTCTGATCGTAAGGGGAGGGCTGTGATAGGGGAAAGATCAGGCGAATCCACCGCCGATTCGTCGACTTCTTTTATTTGAGAACTCTTTCCCACATCCTTCGCGATTATCGGAGGCTCTTTCATGTGCAAACGGCCCATCACTTTTGCCGAATTTAGTCCTCTTGACGTATTATGATGATGACATTTTGATAATAATAACAACAATAATAATGAGAGGTGGGAGGACTGACGGTAAACCTCCTCTGCTCGTTGGTGAGCGGCAGTAATAGGCTGTCCATCGCGTCGAGCATCAGCAATGATGCTTCCTCTTCTTTATTAGGGGGAGATGTTTGAATAGCCGGTGTAATTTTTCGTGTATATTCGTTTATTTGCCCTTTATTTGGTGGAGAAGGGTTCCCTACAGGCTGAGAAAAAAGGCCTCTTCGTTGCCGAGATAATTTTAATAATTCTTCCCTATATCGCCGCTTTGCAGGAAGCTTCGCGAGCTCAAATAATAACTGCTTAAGCTCGGCCTCTTTTTGGTCGATCTTTCGAAGCACATCGTGATGGTAAACTCGCAATTCATTCGTGAGCTTTATAAGCCTATCCACCGACTCTGGCTTTGTGGTTTGCATAATAAGGCTTATTTCCGAATCAGAGAAAAAGAAAATGAAAGACCCCTTTACACGCTTAGCAACAACGAAGAAATAATAATAATAATAATAATAATAATAATAATAAATAGGAAAAATATTCAGTGCCATCCTTCTCTTTCTCTGCACTTTTCTCTTGCGGTAACAATTTCATGCTATCCAAACAAGGGTGATAAAGCAACAGGAACTATTCGACTTTTTTTTTTTTGAGAAAGAAACATTTCTACCCTCACAGATGGTAGAGTGCAGATTGGCAAATACTTACATTTTTTTTCCTTCCTTCCATCTCCAAAATCTGATAAAAATATTGGTGCTGTGCATGAAGTAAAAAAGAAAAATAAGAAAAAATACTCATAGAAAATTTTAAATTTTTTTTTATACAATTTTTTTTTTTTGCATGGCAGGAAATCTATCTAACGAAGAAGACTATACTACACCTTCTCACTATGAGTTAATTCTCTATTTGTTTGTTGCACATCGAGAGTAATCATGATAAATAAGTGAATGACAATGGGAAAACATACAAAATAAAAATGATCATAGTTTAAAAAGTTGTAAAAATATATAATAAATAATAGAGAAATCTGTGCGGGTAAATGACCGAAGGAAACAGAGGAAAGGAGGAAAACGGCGCATTAACGTCATAAAGGGAGGCTCTCTTTCATACGCCAGTTTTTTTTTGGGGGGGGATAAAGACGGCGATCATTTTTATATCAATGCGAAGTACTTGTTGAGAACTTCATTTCCTGTTCCATTCGAAGAAATAGAAGATTTTTTGCTTTATTTTGCAGCGCATTTAACGCGGAGCGGTGGAGAAACTTTTCGTACTGCAGGCGTTGCGTATCGCTAAGCCGGTAGTTCTTCACCCCCAGCCGCTCTTCTAACTTTCGAAAAGGCATTAAAGGTCGACCAATTTCGTTTTTGACCTCCCCAACGCTATTATTATTGTTGTCGTAATCAGGCAACTTTGGGATCAGAGAACTATTTCTGCTGGGGTTTGTCTGCTGAGGTGAGGCCGTTTCTACGCGCAAAGGAGGTCCACCTAAAAACGGCGGCCTCGGCTTGAAATGCGATTGATTATCATACTGAGAATAAGGATTCCTATTATTATTATTATACATACAACGATGATGAGCGGCGAAGGTTTCCGGCATTTCCTTTTCTTTTTCTCCCCCTACACGCGCTGGAAAGGTTTTCGCGGCCTTCAGCGGCGGCATCGCCGTCCTTTTGGCCTTCCACACCGTCCTTCCTGTTCCCATACTACTCGATAAGCCCCCAGCTGTTTTCCAAAAGCCATTTTTGACGGAATTATTCGGAAGATTTGACAAACAACGGGCCTCCTCGACCTCGGTAGATGGGCAACTAAACAGCGGCGGGGAGCCGTTGCTTTCTTCTTCGTCCGCCCTGTATGCCCCGTCAAACGCGGGCGACATTTCTTTTCGTTGGGACGGATGGCTGGAAAAGGGTCCCGAGATGGTTTCCAGATCTCCGCTTAAAAAGCGCTTTGGCAGGCATCGAAGTTCCTGCTCGAGGGCGTTGCGCTCCTCCTCGTCGAGCACGCGCAGGCCGCTGTCCGTCCCGTCCATCAAGCTAAACCCCGCCCCCCCGACGGTGTTCGTGTAGTCCATCGCGTACGCCGGAAAGGTCCTTTCCATCTGGGCTAAATAGCGCTGGACCTCGTCGAGATGGTGAATATCCTCCAAGGGGACCCACACCGGGGGAAAAGGGGAGGCTTTCGTTGGCGGTGTGGTCGAAAATTCCCCACCCCGCCCTCGCGGTGGGGCGAAGGCGAACACGGACGAGCAAAAACACCCCCCATCCTCGCCATGCCGCTCGCCGAGCACGTGAACCTCCACGGCCGCCCCAGTGGGGTTCAACGAGGAGCCCCCCCATGGGCTGGGCGGCACCGGGCTCGCCAGGCAGCCGAGGAGGGCGCCCATCAGCGCCAGGAGGCCCTCCCAGTAGGCGTTCAGCACCCCCGCGCGCGCGGTGGCCTCCGCGAGCTCGATCCGCAGCCCCTCCCCCGTCAGCCGGCCCGCGGGAACGGGCGCCTGCGCCGGCTTCAGCCCCGCGCGAGGGGGCGTGCCGGGGGCGTTAGCAGCGGCCCCAAGGGCCTCACCAGGGGACGTGGTCACAGGCGCCTGCGCCGGCTTCAGCCCCGCGCGAGGGGGCGTGACGGGGGCGTTAGCAGCGGCCCCAAGGGCCTCACCAGGGGACGTGGTCCCAGGCGCCTGCGCCGGCTTCAGCCCGCGCGAGGGGGCGTGACAGGGGCGTTAGCAGCGGCCCCAAGGGCCTCACCAGGGGACGTGGTCCCAGGCGCCTGCGCCGGCTTCAGCCCCGCGCGAGGGGGGACGGGGGCGTTGGCAGCGGCCCAAGGGCCTCAACAGGGGACGTGGTCACGGGCGCCTGCGCCGGCTTCAGCCCGCGCGCGAGGGGGGCGTGACGGGGGCGTTAGCAGCGGCCCCAAGGGCCTCAACAGGGGACGTGGTCACAGGCGCCTGCGCCGGCTTCAGCCCCGCGCGAGGGGGCGTGACGGGGGCGTTAGCAGCGGCCCCAAGGGCCTCAACAGGGGACGTGGTCACAGGCGCCTGCGCCGGCTTCGGCCCCGCGCGAGGGGGCGTGACGGGGGCGTTAGCAGGAAGCTTCGCCGTCGACGGCGATCGCCTTTCGTCCTCAAAGGAGACGTGCAGGGGGCGATCGTTCGCGCGGCCCTGCTCCGACCGCGGCGTGGGCCCCTTTTCGAACGGGGGGACGACTTCAGGGCCGTCTTTATGGCTGGAAAGTTTTCCTTTTCGTTTGCCGTTTCCGTTGAGAGGGGCTTGGGGTTTCTCCCATTTTGAAGGGCTACCGCGTCGTCATCGAGGCTTCTTGCAATAAGAATGTCGTACAGAGTTTGGCCGTTGAAATTTCGGCAGCCGTCAGAGGCCCCCCTCGCGTGAAGGGCTTGCAAGGCCAACAAAGGAGCCTCCGCCTGGGCTGCTGTAAAAAGCAGCGGAGTCTCCATTTGCGCATTTCGTGCGTCCCGATCAAGGCCAAGGTCCAACAATAAGTCCACGGCTGGGATATTTCCCGTTAAAGCGGCGTAGTGTAAAAGACCATTACGGGCACCGTCCACCACCCTGACGTCATCGATAATATCCACCCATCGCCTAAAACGATCCAGGCTTGGCAATCGCAACAATTTCCGCGCATGACCGAGGTCTTCTTCGTTACGTTTCATCATGGCCTTTCTTGCCCTTTTTTTTTTTTAGGGGGGGTATTATTTTTTTAAATTTCATTTTTTTTTTATATATAAATAGATATAGATATGTACTTCTAATAGTAAAAATTTTGCTTCTAGCACGTAGTAGAACTCAGGGGATGAAAGAGAAGGGATAGGGAAGGTTGAAATCAATTGGTGCACCACACCTAGCTCTATTTTCCAGTATCTAAGGAATAATATTACATAAGAGAGAGAAAAAAGGGAAATGAAAGATAGTTGGGATTCTAGATAGGACCACACTCTAAGGAATAGCACCACCGTTGAGCTTATGGGAAACACTGTGAGATGTGTAAGCCTTGCTGGAAGTCGTATACCTATTACTAAAAATACATGATTTAGCGTTATGATCCCTTTCACGCAAGGAATGGGGGGGGGGGGGGGGGGCTTATATCTGCTTAATCGCTCAGGACGCGATAGAACGGGAAGAACTAAGAAAAAGGTGCCGAGAAAATCAACTAAAAAGCGCTCAATACAAAGTAGAGAACGGCAGGCCAGCACCTTTTATGTCAATTTATTTCCACTGGAGTATATATGTATATATATTGTTTTATTATTTAATTTTGCATATCAAAGTGCAGTACTTGCGTGAATAAGCGGCTAAAGATCTCCCTTTTTTTTTTCCTTTCCTCAAACATACAAAAGTGCGCAAAAAAAAAAAAACTTCCGTTTGGATTTCCCCTTTTTCCTACCTCCCTCCTCGAATATTGTGATTATACCGATCGAAATGGATCCCACCAACAAAACACAATTATTTAAATATAAATAAGTGAAAATTCCGTGTTCTTATGGGTTCAATTTCACTTTGCTTGCCATTTTTTTCGCTTTAAACTCGACCTTTGCCTCTTGTTCATTCCCCGTCACAAATTTTAATCGGATCGGATACGCTGCCTACACACACTCTTATGAGAGGTGCAAGAGCTTCCTGAAAGAACCCCAGCAAAAGCTTTTGGTCCACGCGGGCCGTGGAGAGGTCGCCATTCTCGACTAAAACGGGTGGAAAATTTAAAAGAACCCCTTTTAGCCAAATAATATCCTTTGCGCTTAGGCTGGATACGGAAAAAACCGCGACAGGGGTGCTTCCCACACCTTCGGAGGGCATATTCGAATCCCTACCCTTGAGAAACTCCACACGTGTTAATAAAAACGTTTGAACCTTTTGAGGGTCCCTTGTGTACGCAGAAGTCATCATCTTGCAATGTTGGGTTAATATTTCAAGAAACCTCTTTGCGGAATGACAGTCGGGCGGCTGAGCAATTCGCACCTTGCATCCGACCGATTCCAAGGACGATGTTAAGCCTTTTTTCAACCCAATCAACCACCAAACCGCGGACTTTCAATTCCTCCGATGGCCCTAGGCGATCCTCGGGGAGAATGACGTAGTCAAAAAAACCCAAACTTCGTACTTAGCCGTTCTTTATATAAGCAAAGATGTCGTGAGAGAAGTTTGACGTGAAGGGCCTCGAGCTCTTTCATGATGTTAGTTTCCCCGGAAGGGATGACGTGATCGACCAGCTGTGAGATTGCCAAGTTCAAAGGAATATCGTAGAGCACGCAGTGGTAGGAAAGCTCGCCAACCGCGTCCTCCGAAGGCGATGCTTTGCTTACCGTCATGGGGGCTACTAATGAAGACTAATAGATGTGAAATAAGGAAGGGGAAGCAAAACCGAACCCCCCAAAATGTTTTTTTGGAGGGGAGGTTTACTTTATAAATAAAGGAAGGAAAAAAAAGAAGAATAAAGTGAGCTTGCCTTTAACGGGTAGGTTTCGATCAACAAGCGGGAAAAAATAAAAATAAAAAAATACGTACACCGAAAAGGAGGTATATATAAATCAGCTTTGTAATTTCTCTCTCTCTCTTTTTTTTTTTCCTGAAGGGGGGACCCTTTCGTAATGCTCCTCCATCCACCCTCCCTATGCGATAGTTAATCAGTAAAATAATCATAATAATAATAATCATCATCATCATCATCAAAGAGAAGACGAGCCTGCGTTATTTCATACCGTCAGGCCGCCCTTTCGTGTAGCGCTCCACGCATTCACCACTTTCATTCCCCCTTCCACGGACGCGATGTCGACCCCATCACGCTGCATTCCTTCGCTTAATTGCAGGATAAAAGCGGTAAGCCCCCCCTCGCCAACCCGCGGGGGGTGTTGTTTAACCTCTTTTAATAAAACGTCATACAAACGAGAAGTTCCCTGGACATTTTCCCGACGCATCTCCGCGTAAACCTCCCAAAAGGCTTGCCAATCTTGCAGATAGCGTACGTGTTGAAGGATAAGCTCGTACGTCTTCCCATTCGGCGGGACGCGCCATTGCGGGGGGAGGATTGGGGCATCCTCCGCTCGCGAAGAATCGACGTGGGGGATTTCCTCCGCGTTTTTTTGCGCGGTTTTGCCCTGCGCGCGCAGGGCATTTCCGCGGAATTCGGCCAATAACGCCCTAAACTCCCCCGCACGGCTTCTATCGCGCAAGAGGTAGAGCATTTCGTTATACAACGCGGCCGTGCGCTGGTTCGCGGGGCAAGCCTCGAACCATAGTCGAGCCTGCGCAATCCTTTGATTTTTGTAGTCTTCATATTTCGTCCTCCCCTCCTGCAAATCCCTCGCGGCTTCTTTGTTGCCATCAGCCGCCAGACTATTTGATTCCCGTTCGTTGGGGGCTAGATGGTAATCGGGGTTGTGCAAGGAGGCGATCATGCTCGCGTGGGTATCGGCACCTTCCGGGAGGCCTAATGTTTTCATCACCGCTAAAATGCGCCGCGTCTCCTCAGAGGACCGCGCGATGCGAAGTAGGCTGTTAAAATCCCCCACTTTTAGCTGCGCACGGTTATCCGCGACGACGTCGTCGTCGTCGTCGTTGTTGTTGTTGTTGCCTTTGGCGAGATCCGAGGATAACCTCGCGTCCGCGGCGTTAGCCCGACGCGAGGCCCCGGACGGGGATGCAAATTGCTCTACCGACTCCGCGAGGCGTGCGAGCTCGGCGGCGCGTTGGTTGCTATGTTGAAGACAAAAGCCCCTTTGACGGGTGGTTTCCTCCAAACTCACTAAAAGCCGACGTCGGAGGGCGTTTTCCTCGTCCACGCGTACGGGGCTGCCGTTTTCGTCCCGATCCCCCGCCTTAACCTCCGCCCTTCGCCCCTGCCTTGGTCGGAGTAAGGCGATAAGGGAATTGGCCGTTTGCTCGTCTATATGATAGTCCATAAACCCAATAGCGTGCATGACGGCCCACACCCGACGCACCTCCTGCACGCGTCTTTGCGCGAGCAGCGTACGCAGCAGCAGGTGGTAATGTCGGCCATTCCACCGCAGAATACCGACTAAATTTCTTAGCCCCCCCTTCGCACGGCGCCCCCTGGTGAACCTTTAGCCCGGATGCAAGGAATTAAAGCGTTCATGCGCTTTAGCCGTTCAAAACACCACTCCTCCGTGGGACTGTCATTAGGAGGATTACTACTATTATTATGGCTACTACTACTACTACTACTACTATTATGATTATTATCTTTTTTCGTCTGATAAGGCTGTAGGCTCCTCCTTCATAGGCTGGACAGGCGCCGTTAGCGCGCACTGCCGACAGGCCTGCTCGACGGCGCCTTGGAAAAGGGCGTAGGCCTGGGCCCAATCTGCGTTTAAAACGCAGTCCCGTAGACGATCCGTTAACGTGTACTGCACTGGGGGACTTCCTCGATAAATTTTCTCCGTCGAAAGAGGCTCCAGCCCAACCCCACGCCTGTTTTTTCCTTCGGAAGATAGAGCGTTAGGCGTCGTACTCGTAATACCAGCATTCGTACTATCATTATTATAACTATCGTTATTATTATCATTAGTAGTAGTAGTAGTAGTTTGAAGAGCAGCCCCTAGGCTGTTGATCTCGGCATGAAAGCGCCGTCGGGCGAGCTGATCTTTCTCCATGGCCTCTCGTGTAGCCTTAAGAACCTTACGGAAGTCGATATTCGCCAAATCAAGACCTAGTTCTAACTTATCGTGCTTAATTGAAAGGCTTGAGGGGGTGCTTAGATGGCTTTTAGGGTCGTGCATGTCCCGCGAAAGGCCCCGTATGGGAGTGCTCCTCGACATAGCGGAAGTGGTAACATAAGGAAGGAGTCTGGAAAAGCAGCGAAGGTGTCCACTCATAGCGTCCTTAGGGCCAAGATAAAGAGAAGTGGGGAGAAAAAGGTGTGTGTGTGGGGGGGAAAGCAGCAGCAGCAGAAGGACTAAAACGAGTTCACGCAGAAGAGCTATGCTAAAAAAAAAAAAAAAGCACTCTTGCGATTTTAAAACAACAACAACTTTGTGCAGCTATGAAAGCCTTGGAAGGAAATAAAAGAATCGTAAAGAAGGGGGAGGGGAAAGAAGGTTAGTTAACTGAAAAGCACCTCCACATCGAAGCTTTAGAAATGGAAAATCACCTCACACGGATGCATGTAAAGGACACACTTAAGATGATGAGTTCAATTCTATCTGCCCATGAAATCTAATCTGTCAGAAATAGGTGGGGAGGGAAGGGAAAAAAAAAAAGCTAGAAAATTTTTATAATTATCTAGAGGCTGGTAGTTATTGGAATTCTTTTTTTTTTCTTTTCTTTCTAGGATACAAAGCCCATGTATGTATACAAACCCAAAATGAATATCTATATCGTGCAAATCCATTCTCGCGTTTTTTTTTTTTCCCCTTGAAATATAAAAAGGTATAAATAATAATAGAAAAAATTGATACCATTTACCCTGCGTAGGGGAGGAATAGATGGAGGGGGAGAGAAAAGGAAAGACAGGGCGAGGGAAAAAAGAAAAAGAAAAAAAGAAAATCAAGCCCGTTTCCCTCTTCCCCATCGGATGTCCGTATTCGCACCCAAAACCTCCTTCTCCATCCAACACAAAGTGCATGTACAATGCGATACAAAGGAAAGATAATATTTACGCCAAGACAGCTAAATAGGTGCATCCTTTTCCTTTTCCTTTCTTTTTCTCTTCGTTTTTTTTTCAAAAAATTATTATTATTATTATTTCCGGAAAGAGGTTATAAAGTATCCTCCCCGCGCTCCAGCCCTTTCGCCTCCGTCGAACATCGCGCGGCGCGTTTGGGGCGTCTTCGCCGCCTCCGCCGCGCGATGTTCGACGGGGGGACTATAGAAGCCCTCCTTTCCTTCTCATCCGCTCGTTTTTCCTCCTTCGCCGGTCTTTTCGGCGGCGGGGAGACTTTTTCCGGTTGAGGGGATCCCAGAGGGGGGCTCGGGCGGCTGCTCTTACGACGACGACGAGGAGAAGGAGGAGGAGGATCCCTGGGGGAACGCCCCCCGCCGGGGCAGGCGGCATCGCCGCTGGGGGCTTTTCGCGCTCCCCTTCGGGCGCGCCCCCGCGGGCGACGGGCGGGTTCGCCGTCAAAGGGGAGCGCGAAAAAGCCCGCAGCGGCGATGCCCCCGGAAGAAGGGCTCGAAGGGGACGCGAAAAGCCGCCGTGTGGGCTTGGTGGGGGTTTCCCTTTTATGGGTCTCCCGGCCCTGGTCCCCGCCCGCGGGCGCCCGCGGGGCGGTGGGGGAGTCGGGCGTTGACGGGGATACCACGACGTGCTCGCGGTCGCTGAAGGCGCCTTTTAACGACGCGTTTGGACGCACAAACGACGACGACGACGACGACGACGACGACGGTCAGGGGGCCCGCGGGGGGCTCCGCCTTCGCTTTCTTCGCCGCCCCTTCGCCGAGGCGCCGGTCCGCGGCCTTGCGCTTGCCCCGCCCGCCCCCCTCAACGATCGCCCGCTCAATGCGCTTTTGCATTCGTCGACCGGCTTTTCGGCGAATTTTCCGCGCACTGGTGCGATCAAGCCCATTAAGGTACGTCCGATAGGCATCATCGCCGCAACGGGCGGGGTTCCCCCCGGCTGGGGAAGGAAAAGGCGCCGACGGCGACGTCGCCGTCGCCGAGGGCTCCGCCCTGCACGAGGAAATTTCTCCCTCCCTCGAGCAAGGCGCAGCAAAGCCGTCGCCCGGGCGGTTAAACCCCCCCGCCCGGGCGTCTTGCGCGGGGCTGGCGGGGCCATCGTCAGGGCCCGTTTCCCTCGCGCGTTTGCCGGATTCGGCCGCGTCGAAGAGGGGCTGAACGACGACAACGATGTCGCCTTCCACGGGCTATTAGCGTCGGCGCCTTGTTCGGCGCTTTCTTTTTCGATCGTTGCCTTGTCTGCCCCACTGGTGGTGCTAATAATATCGCTTTTCGGGTCCTCCTCCTCGGAGGTATGAACGGTTAGGACGATGGAGCCCCGTGGGTAGGGCGTGGAGCGTCCTTCGCGAGGGCTCAACGAAGTTGGCAGCGACGGGGCCCGCGCGCGCGTCGGCTCGACGGCCGTCGTTGTCGTGGTTTGGTGAAAATCAAACAGCGGTGGACGGCCGTGGTACGCCGTCTGCGCGACCCCAACGACGTTGCTAGGATTACTATTATTATGAGGATGAGGATGATTGGGACTATAGGAATAGGGCGTTGTGCGAGGAGATCTGGGATCTGAGCGAGACGGGCCGTGGGAGGTGTGAAAAAGGGCACCGGTGAGCGTTGGCTATCCGGCATAATAGGAAGAGGGACCGCCGTTGGGGAGTCCGCCTTAATCCCAGGGGCGTCTTTTGCCGTCAACGCGAGGGCCGATCCTTTAAAAGGCTGCGAAGTCGACCGATCAAAGCTCGCAGCGGTCGAGCACCCCGGTAATGACGGCGGCGGCGCGAGCTTTCGCGGGATTTGGACAGGTAAAGGCGAAATACTCCTGCAAGGCATCGACAGCGGTCGATGGGGCTCCTGCAAGGGGTATAACAGGAAACATACGGCCCCCTTCGGCCAAAATAACACTACTACGACGTGCAGGCTTTCCTGCGCTGCCTGCCACCGCGGTAGGGCGTGAGGAGGGCTCTAAAAGATCGCTTTCCGTCATCGTCGCTGGTGGGATTCGCATAGAACCCCTCCCAATCGGGGAGGCGTCCGTCTGAGGGCCGGGAGCGGGAACCGGGGACGACGACGACGGCAGCCCAGAGCGAGGGCGTCCCTCGGAGATCGCCTTAATGTCCTTCTCCAGTTGGTAAAATTGGGGGGGTAAAAAAGGAAGATCGGGGGAAAAGCCCTCGTCAGCGTGGTCCCGCGCATTCAACGGCGGCGCTTGATTGTCCTTCACGGTGGCGACCGCGCTTTCCGCGCCCTCGCCAGATCCAACTGTCAACGTCTTTGGTGCGGTTTTCCCGTCGCCCTCGACGATGGCGTTTTCGACCGCCGCAAGGTGGCACAGGGGGGCCTGAAGGTCGTCCTCCAGGTGCGTGTAGTGGCGAAACGGATCGCCCCCGGGGAAGTTCCATCGGGGATTCTCCCCCCCAGCAGCGTCCTCTTTTTTCTCCTTGTCGTGGGAGGTTTGCGATGCACAACGGTTTTCGTCCTCCGTCGCTCGCGCGGGGATGGTCGTGGGGGAAACCGGGGAGCCCCTTATGGCCGCGGGCGTCTGCAATGGAACGTCCGGTGCTGGTTTCTCCGGCAATACGTTGGACGGTTGAGCGCTAAGACGTCCATCAGTCGTACAGGAGGACACCAAAGTGGTGGTGGAGCTTGGGCATGTTTTGGCCGTTGCCAAAAAGGCGCATTCCAAGACACTTCTCTGCAGCGGCGACGGGGATCCTGACGGGAGGTACGGCGTCCATCGCGAGGGCGACCTCGACGTCGGCTGCTGACGAAATAAAGCCTTAGACTTACCCCCGGAGACGTCGAGGCTGGCTTGGATCTGGAAAACCGTCGGCGACGGGGACGACACGCGCAGACTTTTCCCCTGTTCATCACCGCTGCTAGCTTCTCCTCCGCAAATCGTCCGCAAAAGCGAGGAGGTGTCCTCGCAACGCTCCATCGCCGGCTCCCCTGCTCGGTTATTAAACCTATCGGACAAGACGCCCAGGCTTTCAAAAATGAACCCCGTCGTGATCGGCGGGGACGCGCTGGTGCACGCGGAGTTAACCGTCATGCGCGTAACGACGCTTTCGAAGGCCTCCCCTTCTCTTTCGATAAAAGGGGGTCGGTCTAAATCAGAGGACGGACGCCGACAGCAGCGTTTATCCGCGGAAGCCAGCACGCTCGCCGCGATTTCTCTACTCGAGATGACAGGGGAGCTAACGGAAACGGCGCCCGGGTCCTCGAGAAGGTCCCCTTCGGGGTCTTTTGCGGTCCCCACGGCGGAGTTCGACGCGGACGTCGGCGGAGGCCCCCCCTCCGCCGACGCGCCGCTTTTCGCCCGGCTAAGCCGCAGCGGCTCGTCCACGCCGGTTTTCCCCGCCCACCGCGCGCTGTGGTGGTCGTTAGGGACGGGCGTCGGCGAGGGGGAGTCCTGCCGAGGCTTGCTCGGGGGCCCCCCCCCCCTCCGACGGCCGCCCACAGCGGCGCTTTTCGGACATCATTCGCACGCTCGACCGCGCGCGCCGTGGTGAATTCCTCGTCGGGGGGGTTTCCAGCCCCGCGGGGGCTTCCGCGGCCGCCCTTTCCGCGACCGCGCCGTCAGGGGGGGGCTCCGCGTGCTTCCCCTCCGCTAGCGGGGAAAGGCACCGGGCAAGACGGCTCGACGCCGGCCGTGGGGTGGGGAATTCTCCAAAGTCCGCACTTAAGCTCGCTCGCTCGCCTTCGCCTTTCTCTTCTGGTCGGGCCTCGGGGGTCGTTCGCAGGACATTCGAAAACCGCTCGAGCGCGACCTGCGAAGGGGAGTAATGGGGCAGCGGAAATTTATTGGCCGTTGGTCGCGGTAAAGGGGTTGTCTTGGCGTGATCTCGGTGGCTTATCTGGGATTGAGCACCGCCCTCCCCTGGGGAAGAAACGGCAGAAGTAGGCGCGCTTGTCGTCCGCTCCTTTAGGCCCCGTGCGCTTTCAACCATAGCAATAGAATCAGGCATATTATTTTTAACAGGACTGCTGTTAGAATGGCCCTTATTAGCGTCTGTGGGGGTGGCAGGGAAAAGGGGCTTGGAGAGCTCCTCTGCGGTGGGAGGCGGAAGCTTGGGTGGGGAGTTTGAAAGGTCCGCGGGAATATCCAGAAAAGCGCTTGAGAGCGACTGCCGCTTTGGCTCTCCTCGTTTTTGGGATGCACAAGGCGTGTGCTGGGGTGATCGGACCGTTGACTGCGCGAGCGTAGTCGTTTTCGCAAGAGCCTTGCTGAGCCATGCCCGCTAGTCGTTAAATCCTTCTCAAGGCTTTCAGGGGCTTTGCCGTTGTCGTCTTTGGGGATAGGCGAAATAGATTGACGCTTTAGCGAGCGCAAAGACACCGCAACCGGGGAAGGGCGATAAGAGAGGGAGAATCGCATCGGAGCCGGCTGACGGGGGCGTGGGGTGTGGGATGGGAGGGGTAATCCTTTCCCTTCATGGCAGCCGCACCCTCTCGCGGACTCCGTGGACGTCTCCTGGGGCGGTGGCGTGGCCCGAAGACTGGATTGGGACTTCGAAAGTTGACGATCAGGGATGGGAGACCGGCTGTGATGGCTCCGACTGCGAAGGGGACTGGTAAGGCTGAACCGCATGACAGGAGGTTTGGCACACTCCTGGGCCAAGACCTCACGCCGACGCCGGAGCGTCTCGTGCTCTCTTAGCAGCTGAGAGCTTGTCTGTTTCAGAAAAGATTCGGAATGTGCGTTCTCGCTTGGCATAGATTCTACTTTTTTTTTTTTTTTTTTTTTGAGGGTTGTTGTTGTTCAGCGGGAAAATTTTCAGGCAAAGAAAGAGCTCGTCCTGGCGTAAAGTGTGTAAATAATAAACGAGTTAATTATTTTTTTTTTTTTATTAAAAAAAAAAATACTTATAGTGCGTAGTCCTTCCTAGTTTATAGATTTGAGCAAAATAATCTATCCGAAATGATTTATTCCCTTTCTGAGATGATAATCCTTAAGAGGGAAGAAAAAAAAAAATAACGATAGAGGAAAATCCGTACATTAAACCACTCCAATAACTTTAATAATCATAGCAATAGTGGTAAGGGAAACTTTAATCAACAATAATGAGGCTCTTTCTTTTAGTAACAAGTTTATGCTCTTTTTTTTTTTCCCCTCCTCTCCCCCATCGCTCACCTTGTGATGCATTATACTCATAGGCTTAATCAATTACTTTAGAAAAAATTCTAAAAAATTGTTCATAAAGAATAAACGTTAGAACAGATCTTGGTGTGGAATGGATCAAGGAAGGTACCATGCCACGATAGAAATCCCATACTCCCCCTCGCCGCCAGACGGTGCTGAGGGATTGAAGAAAACGCTGATATTGCACGTCCCCATGAAAGGCACGATAGTCTTGCATTCGTGTTTTCAAAACGGCTATGGGATGCGTGAAGATCGAGAGAATCAGCTTTGTAGCAGTAGAGCAAACAAACACCTGCCCAAGCGTCATTTTTTCCTCGTGTGAAGTATTCTTAAGGTACAGTTTTATCGTTTCGTACAGAGGTAGGTTGAAGGCATTCGGTACGCCAAGGAGCACCTGCGCGGATACCCCTCGCCAGAGGGAAAAAAACCCCGTCGATCGTACCGTGTGAAATAAACCGCCGCTAAACGTTCGATAGTACCGTGGTACCTCTAGCGCCTTCCCTCTGGCATCTCGGAAGGCGCACTCCTCAAGCTGCATGCGTGTTTTAAGGAGCCATATAGGATTACACACCACAGCGGAGGCGCTGCTCGCGAGGATGGAAATTCCAGAGCGCTGCATGAAAGTGTTAGGGGCCCCGTACACCTGCATCCAATTTCTTGGAGCGTCCTTGCTGTCCCTCTTGCTGAAGAGAGGTAAAATTTGGATTGTATACGCCGTTAACATCAAACGATAGAGGTACATGTAGACGCCCCATGCACACACTACACCTATGACAGCGACATGGCAGCCGCGGAAGAACGCCCCAACCCCCTCCTGCTCGTAAATCACCTTGCAAGAGCCTCGTATGGAGTGATAGGTTTGTCCGTTATGTTGTCGGTAAAAAGTTCCGTCCTGGGACATATACCGAATACGAATAACGTCAATGGGGTACAGGATAATCGTACTCGCGGCGGATCCGAACTGGGAAGAAAGGGTGTGCTGAATAGCGCTAGCCTTCCGTCTAACACCCTTGGCCGCGTCGGACTGTGACATGGTGCCTGAATAATAATAATAATAGCAAAGTAAATAATAATAATAATTATAACAGCAATAATAATAATAATAATAATAATAATAATAGTAATAATAATGATAAATGGCTGCTGCACCGAGCTACAAATTCAAAATTTTAGTAGAAAGTAGTAATAACGACATAGTAATATATATATATATACAGTAATAGCCTACACTCCACTTCAGGCGAAACCTCTTTTTTTTAAAAAAAAAGTTACGTAGCACCAAGAATAATGTCTAGCTCTACCGCATATATCATACCAAATCAAAAAGAGAGTTTATGGGCTGAAAAAATCATGCAAGCTTTTCCCTTTCAAAGTGAGAAGGGGAGGATCAAGATGCGCATTATGAAAATAGGAAAACATTGAATGCTCGATGCAAGAATTCAATTCATTCGTTTCTTTCCTTTGATACTTTCCATTTATTTATTTCTTTTTTATAAAAAGAGAACAAAAATAGCGAGTTTTAGAGTATCTGAAGAAGCATTCTCCAAAAAGTAAGACGGAAGAAATGCCGCTAAAAACAACAACTGGAAAAGATACAAAACTCGTAAGCACTAGGGAAATTTCGAACGGGCATTGCGCAAAGAGAGGAAAAAAACAAATTCAACTATAAGGTGGTGATGGGGAGAGGAGGGGGAAAACTGGGCCGCATATAAGGGGTGAAAAAATTACCATACGTAGAGGAAACATTCATTAAGTGTAATCTTTTTTCCACCGTGAGATTGGAAGAAAATACTGTAAGGCGTGGTAAAAAAAAAAAAAATTAATGAACGGGCGCACAAAGAAGTTATGTTACGAGAAAAAAAAAAAATCTACTGTAAAAATTTGAAGACTCTTTTACCAACTGTTTTGCGTAAACAGCAAGCCCAACGTTTTCTCATAAACAAAGAAATACATCATGGCACGAGGCAAAGTGTACACAATCGACGCGTAGAACCCGCGGTACAGGCCACGAATCCCTTCTAACCTTAAAGTCGTCATGAGAGCCTGTGGAGGGGTGAGGTAGCGCGGCGAGCCAAATCGCGAGCGTTGATCTTGCAAGCGAACACGCAAGGTCATAATGGGATGGGAGAGCAGCAATATGAACAACTTTGTGGTGACGGAACATGCGCCGATCTCGAACGTATTAAGATCCGGCGGCGCCTCCGTGTACCTCCAGCGGTACCGCAGAATTAAGGATTTAAGGCAGTCATACGTGGGCAAATTCAGTGCGTTTGGGAGTGAAAGCAGCACCTGGAGCGACGTCCCACGCCAAAGCGAAAGCACCCCACACGACCTCACGGTATGTCGAATGCCATCCCTAAAGGTGCGATAGGACGTTCCCTTTGTGACCTCCTCCAGCTGCATGCGCGACTTAATTAAGAAAAAAGGATTACTAAATAAGCAAGTCGTCACGCCCGCCACGAAGGAGAGCATAAATCGGCTTGAATAGGAATTAAACTCCGTAAGATTGCAGAGCTGGCGGTAGAGGAACATGTACAATCCCCACGCGATTGCGGAGCTGCAAACGGCGACGTGCCATCCTCGAAAAAGCGTCATCGGCCCCTCCTCCAGCATTACGGTGCGCAAGGACTTTATCACGGAGGAGTAGGTTTGTCCGTTATGCTGACGGTGAATAGTCCCGTCCTGGGACATATAACGCGTCCGCAGGAAGTCGAAAGGGTAGAAGGCGAAGGTGCTCATGCCCGAGGCGAGAAGAGAGCTGATGGTGTGATAGGCCACAGGGGATCGCCGTCCAATCGCCACAAGTGCCACGGGCTCCTCCTTCTCGCTAAGCCTGGAAGAACATGAGGTACTAAGAGTGCTATTATTATTATTATTATTATTACTATGACTAATAATAATAATATTACTACTACTGCTACTACGAGAAATAGGAGAGCGGTTTTCATCGGGCATCGTGCGAGAAGAGAGATGACTTTCAACGGCAGTGGGTTGAAATTTCTCAACAAGAGGAAGCTCTGCTCTCTGAGGAGTGCAATCAGCTACGCTTGGGTAGAAGTTCTTGGCAAAACTATGCATAATGAGTCAGGCCACAACCATAAAAAGAAATAATAATGTCCTATTGAATAAGAAACAGGAGTAATAATAGTTCAACCTTCTGTAGGGGGGGGGAAAAAAAAACAACAACTATGCACAGAGAAAGTAAAGGTAGACGTTTTGGACCACGAAACACTGGGGAGGGGGGAACCCACATTAAAAAGACAGGAAAATCCCATGACGGAAGCAATAATTTCCGCTTTAATAAAAGCAAGAAGATTTTGTTGTATTCTCATTATCACCTCTCTTTTTTCCCTCGCCTTAGATTGGTCTTGACGACCTATCTATGCGCGTGTGATCTCACTCGAAGCTATATCTATCAAAGGGAAAAAGGAAAGAAGAAAGTGGAAGGATATTTGCGTACGGGCGCAAAGAGAAAAAAAAAAACACCTTCAATCAAATGCGTTGCTCCCCACAATTAGATGTCTAATGTAAAGAAGGGGCTGAAGAAAGACGTACACATATGCATGAATATATGTATAAACACATGTGTCAGAATGTCAGACGATAGGTAAACCCGAAAGACAATAGGAAAAACAAAATAAATTTATGCATCCGATACAAGTATTTGAGGGATGAAAACGTACAGATTAAGAACAACCAAATCATTAAGAACGCTTTGAACTTTTTTTTTTTAACTCTGTAAGCCCTTTAATCCCCCCCCCCCTCATCCTTTTTTAAATTCTCATTATTGGAATTGCTTAGTATTCAGATTCGACCTTTCCTCTAGCCCACACAAGGTTCTACTTAAAAAAAAAAAAAAAAAACGTGCTTTTTTTTCCTTCTCTCTCTCTCTCTCTTCCCTTGGATTGCCTTTTTTGTGTGTGTGTCTTCCTCCATCACAACAACCTATAATGTTGTATGGGTAATTCCTGTGCTTACGAGGTAGACGTTTTCGAAGCATTTCACTCTGTTTGATTCTTCTGGAGCCAATTGACCGATTTCAAAAAAGGATTAATCGGTTCATTGGTGGAGAGGTTGGAGAATCCAGGGATGGTCTCCTCGCGTCGTCGGCGCTCCTCGGCCTCTTGGAGGTTATTTTCCTCCTGAGCCCCCCAAACCTGGACCTCAATGAGGAAATCGGACAAGACGGTCTCGAAGTTGGATTCGTCTTTATACGTTTGATAGCATTTATCCACAAACTCCAGCACCGATGGCTTGGTGATCGTCGGGAGGACGAGCAGAAGATCACTAAGGTAGGAGGTGACCGCGTCGCGGCCGAGCACGGGCGCGTCCCGCGGGACCATCTCCGACACCGCGAATAACCTCCGCAGGATACTACAATGAAAGGGAAAGCCCGCGGCGTGGAAGAAGTCCATCGCGGCGTGCAGGACTTCCTCGAAAATGCGGAACAAAAAGGCGTTAAAAAAGGGCTCCGCCAAGGGGTAGTGCACGATCGCCTCGAGGAAGTGGTCGAGCGTGTTCAGGCCGGTCGACATCGTGGGGTAATCGCGATGACGAATGGCCCATAACATGCCCTCCAGAATATCCGAATGCCCCGCCGCGTAGGCCACGAAGGACTCAAAACACTTATCCGTGAGCGCGCCGAGCAGCTTAAACAGGTTCACGCGAAACTCCGGATAACTTTCCATGTTCTCCGTGATCATGGCGACGGTGGTGTTGAAAACGGTATCTAAAATAGCCGCGCAGTCAGCGGCGATGAGCTGCGAGAGCGTTTGCACGCAGGCGGTGACGAGCGCCAGCGCCGCAGCCTCCCTCGACTGCGGGATGGAGTTTTGGTAATCCACCAAAACGACGGAAAAGACGTCGGGCATGATGTTCGCCGCGATAAAATCCAAATGCGCCGAGTGCGCGACAAAGCGCTCAAAAATGAGGATAATCTCCCGCTTTGTGAGCCGCATGTATCTGTAGTTCTCGGTGCTAACGGCAGCGACGCCCTCCTCCGCGATGGCGGCGTTCTGAGCGGCCGAGATGGTGTTGTACAAGTAGTACAGATGCTGAATGATCACGTTCATCTGATAAATAAAGGCGTCCCCGCAGGTTCTCGCGATGCTGCTAAAAATGCGCAAAAAGTTTAGCAGCTCGACCATGATCGAGCTGTGTCGAAAGAAGGACGCGTCCTCCTTGATGCGCTCCATCAGGGCGGCAAAACCGGCGTTTGTGTGGTCAAGCACCATCGAGAGCAGTCGCGCCTGGTGGTCGGGCTTCTCCGCGGCGATCATAAAGCCGACCGCGGAGAGGCAGGTTTGCACCTGTTGGGGGGATAAAAGCGCGGTGATGGTGGGCCACTGCGCAGCAATCGACTCCGCAAAAGACGGGACGTCGTCCGTTCGGCTCACAAAAAGCGGCGCCAGCTGCTCCGCGAGTTTGTAAAACGTATCCACCGCCATATCCTGCACCCCAGGGAACGTTTCGCTCATAAACTCAAACACCTTTCGCGCCACGGTAAACATGAAATGAGGTCGTTTTTGCATAAACGTTTTATAGCGAGAGGCGACGAACATGATGTCGCTCGCAACCACCGCCCTATTCTCCTTCCCTTGCATTTCCTTACAAAGCACCAGAAGGCCTTTAATGATGGTGGTGAAAAGCTCCACCTCCTCGTCCTCCGGCAGCACCCCGGCGATGGAGCCGACCGCCCAGGAAAGGGTATTGCAATTATGCCAAGACCACTCACTACGGTCAAGTTGACGATTCATCAAATTCACCATGATATCGCGCGTATCCCTGGAGTCTAAATTGGTGTACAACACGAGCGTTTGGCTCATCAAAAGGTACAGCTCGACCTCCTCGACGTCCGCGATGCGCTCTCGCCGGAGTTCGCCATCCTCCTCCACTAAAATCACCTCCTCCGGCTTTGCCATGCGCTTTATGAGCACGTACCGCACATCCGTAAAGACCCTCTTTAGCTTCGTCATGAGATTGCGCTTTAAGGTCAGGCTTGTCATGCTAAGAAGACTCTCCCCTAACCAAAACCAGTACTCCACACACGACTTAAACATCTCCTTATCGTCGATATTGCTGATCCCGACCAAAAACTCATGCGCGGCGACGAGGAGCTCGTCGTTGTAGGAAATATGGGAATAATAATTCCGCAAAAAGGCCTCCAGAAGAAGGCTGAGGTTGCTGACAAAGCTCTGGTCGACCGCGTTCCCTTGTTCATAAAGCTGAACAGTGCGCTCCATAATGGAGGAGTGCGAGGTTGGGAGGGCGGCGACGATGTACCGCATGGCGGCCTCGAAGGCCTGAATAATTAATTTAGTTTGAATATCCCCCTGAGCGCCCTTTTCGGGGGTTACGGTGCAAATCTCCGTAAAACACCGCACCGCGGCCGTCCGAACTTGCTCATCCCCCACTATCAAACACGTCAGACGGCGTAAAATGGACTCCTTCACAGTCAGCACAGGGACCATCCAGGGAATGTACACCGCTAAGGTCTCCAAGGCCGTCTTTAACAGCACCGTGTCCTCCGATTTCAACAGAACCTCCTCACAAACCTCCATGATAAAGCGAAAATCATCTGCCAAGGCGGCTTTTTTACGCTTTATCCACCGTGAAGTCAGGGTCTTCGCGCCGAACTCGAAGATCTCCTCCCCAATTAAGCGAAAAAGGTTTAGATTATTCTCCGTCATCGGCTCGTCAAAGCGCGCGCTGCTGGCGATGTCTTGAATAAAAGTCGGCCATCGCACAGGCCACTCCCGTTTGGCAATACTCACGAGCGTGGTGTTCAGCTTTGTTAATAACGCGCGATTACGGCGAATGTTCTCCACACTCCCACACTCCTGTAGGATTAAACTCAGCACGAACCCTCTTACGGCGCTCTGGTTGGCCGGATCGAGCGAATTCCACCGCTGTAAAATCGTATCCTCAAGAATTTGCAAGGCGAAAAAACGCGTACTGACATTTTTCGACCCACTTAGCAGCTTATCGACGAGAAAAAAGGCATCCGGGTTTTGTCGAAATCGCGTAAGGACTTCTTGCGCTTGCATAATTTCCCCTGGTGAGCCCCCTGATAGCCGCGCTACGACCCCGTCAAAGGCCTCCACATCTAACGGCTGACTGAAGTCCAGAATACGCTCCATTGGGTGGAGTAAATGTAAGGCGTAAAAACAAACCAAAAACAAAACAAAACAAATAGCTAAAGGAGGGAAAAAAGAAGAAGATGCAATAAATAATAACTGCCTTTTTTCTTTCCTTCTTCTTGATATATACTTATAATTATAATAATTAGGATTATTATATGGAATACGAGTAATAATTTGTACGCCCCTTAGAGAGAGAATTTGGGGGTAAGGAAAAGATGTTGTGATGAGAGTGTGTGTGCGTGTGTAAAAGGGAGTGTGAGAGAGTAAGTGAGGTGGATATGTATGGCCTTGGCTGAGTGCAGGTGTGATAGGGGAAAAAGTACGGGAAACCCCAAAGAGGGTCCTATTGGCACCCTTTTCTATAGTGTTAGATAAATAAATAATAGCAAATGCAACCCTATAGTCTTTAGAAGGCTTATATATATGTGTATATATATTCAATCCCAATCAACCTAATGCGTCACCCACAGTAGTCTCTCTCCGCCCTTTCTTTTTTTTTGGTCTAGGCCTCCTCTTCCTTGTTGAGTTGCTTAAGCAACTGAACGACAATAAAAAATAACAAATAGAAATAAAATGATAAGAATTAACTTTATCCATGGTCATCTAAAATCAGAAAACCAACCAAATTATCCAGCCAGTAAAATCATTAGGTATTAAAAATGATGATTTTTTGATTTAGATTTTTTTTTGTTTTTTTTTTGTATATTCATACGTATCGAAAAGACAAATTACTTTCATACCATACTCAAATAGTAGAAACTACATGTACGGTACAATATTTTTTTCTTTTTGGGGAGAAGGGGGGGGGGGTTTTGGTTATTGGTTTTACAATTTTCGCATTCAAGTATTTTATTGGTGGGAAAGTCTCTAAAGCATCCTGCCGGCTTCCTTACATATTTTGAGGCCTTTAAGGATGGGAAATGACAAAGACCAATAAATAAAAACGGGGGAAAAAAAGAGCACCATTTGTCTGTCTCATCTCGCTTTGGATTTTAAAAAAATCTAATAAATATTTTTGTTCCCTGTTGTTGTTGTTGTTTTCACTTGTTCTTTTACCCATCCTTTTTTTTTTTTTTTTTAAAAAAAAAAAAAAAAGGAAACGATGGAGTTATAAAAACTGAATAATCAGGATATCAATATAAGGCTTCCCTTCAAGACTATAACAATAATGATCATAAAAAGTAACAATATCCATCATTAATAAATATCAAACGGCCAGTCACCAATCAGATGCACACACACACACACACACAATGTATACATATAGATATAGATATCGATATCTATATCGATATACTCTTTCACTCTATATTTCTTTTGTAAAACTCCTTATCGCGCCCAATGGTTAATCGAGGTAACCGTAATAATAGTAATAAATAATAATCATAATAAACCAAATAACTCAAAGAAGCACCACTGCTATTAGCATCCCGCTCACTTCCCTCTCCCTCACTATTGGTTGTTATCCTCGTCATTTTCATTTTTATTTTCCCTTTTTTGATTGAATAAGATTCTTCTTCCCCTTTTATTCTTTTTTTTTTGCTTTTTCTCGTATATATATATATATATATATTATTTATTTACGTGAGGAGAAAAGCCCCAGCGCCCTCGTTTATCGCCATGAGAAGTTTCTCCCGCATTTGCTCCTTCGACTCGTAGGCGGGGAGTTTTAGATAATTCTGGCACGTCATCGCCGATGGCAGCTGATCCGCCTCCCGCACCGACGCGTCGGAGGCGGTTTTACGGACGATCGTCATCTTCGGCTTTAAATTCGCCAGCCCCCCAACGGGCAGGTGCGGGGAGCCGGTTAAAAACGCAAAAAACTTCCGCTGCTCCGCCGCGCTAAAGCCGGCGAGGACGTCGAACAGCCACTGCACATGGCGACAGATAAGCGTATAGCCGTGGTCCGCCTGGCAGTGCTCCTCGAAGTCCTCTCGCCGGACCACCGCCGCGCTGCCGCGCAGCAGGGCCTGGATCTCCTCCACGGTGAGCAGGCGGAGGGCTAACAGCGGGATGTAGTCGTGGAAGCCCCGTCGGAGGCCCCCAACGGCCCCGTCGACGGCCCGGCGGAGCCAAAAATCCACCACCCCGTCGACGTAGGCCAGCCCGTTCGCCTCTTCCACGGCGATGTCGCCGCCGCCCGCGCAGAGCTCCGCGCCCTCGCAGCCGGGGCAGCTGAAGGTGAGCCCCAGCGCCGCCAAGGGCGGGCCTTTTTCCTCCTTCCTCGTCGTCCTCCTCTTCCTCTTCCTTGTCGGCCTTCTTCTCCGCCCTCGGGGGCTTTTCCCCGGTCGAAGGGGGGGCCGACGAGGAAAGACGGACCGCGTCGACGCCCGCGCGGTGGGCGCGGAGGATGGCCAGCAGGACGCGCCCCACGGCGGCATCGATCGCGACGACGTCGTCGACGCCGCAGTCGTCGCCGCGGAGAAGTTTGATCAGCACCGGCGACAGCGGCAACGAGGCGACGTGGCCGTCTAAAATGGCCCGCGCAAGGAAACGCCCCATAAAGCGAAAATAGCCTTCGAAGCCGCGTTGAGCCTCCTCGGGGGCTGTCGGGGCGATTAAACGCGGATAAAGCCCGTTCAAGGGGTTGAAATACACCTCCTCGGGGCCCTCGGTGGTGGTCATCCAAAGATTCAGCGCGCGCTCCTGCAGAGATTGGGAGAGCAAGGTGTAAAACTCCCGCGTGGGCCCCATGCCGCTGCCCTCCTCGCCGTAAAAGTCGAACTCCCAGACCACCGAGCCCGGTGGACGATGCGGTTTGCCGAGTAATTCCATCCCACAGCGGAGGACATGCTGCCGCCATATTCGTTTTTTCCCCCGCACGAGCTGAATAGCCCTGGGGCGTAAAAACCCCGCATGGGGTTGCGTGCTATTATCATTCACGTGGGAATGGGGGTTGGCTTGCTGAAGTAAAAACAACGAACGACTGGCCCCACAAAAGCTCACTTGGAAGAAAAATTTCCGCGTCTGCGGGGTGAAGAGGAAATGGCAGTCTAACGCAAGCCGAACCCCCCAGGTGGAGGCCTGCTCGCCCGCTAAAAGCTCATCCGAGCAATGCCGCAGGGCTTTGCTGTCCAACTTATGTTGAATAAAGTCCTCCGGGGGGAGGGTCGTGGCTAGGGCGTGGTTCGCAAGATACCGCTCCTCACCACTCCCGTCTTCCTCGAGGTAGCGCAAAAGCGCGGTTTTTTCACTAGAAAAGACATAAAAAGACCCCAACACGGCCAGCACATCCATCTGCGGTTCCGAGAGAAAAGACTTGCTGTGCGGAAAGCTCGCGTGGACGTGTTCTAGCAGGTGCAAAACCGCCGCCGGGCGACGTTCTTGCGAGGGTAAGTGGATTCGAGAAGGCGTAACCTCGATCGCATCGCAGTAATTGGACACCATCTTGTAGCCCGCACCAAAGGGCTCGGTGCTGTAAAAAAGCGTAAAGGACTCCTCCATTTGGGAGGATTGGGCTAAGAAGTACTGCAAGCTAGCGGGATCCGGCGCCACGAGCTGCAACACGATCTGAAAAATCGTCATCGACAAGGGTAGAATGTGTTTTTTATAGCGTAGCCATATCGTTTCCCGGGGCATTTTTGCCTTTTTGGCCTTTGGCGGAGGGCTCTGCATGGGCAAACCACCAAAGGATCCACCGCGCTCGCCTTCTTGGGAGGATTTCCCACCCTCCGACAGGCGGCCAAGCTCCGGCAGGACCTCCTCAAGCCCCCTTCCTCGTTTGCGCCTTCCCCCTCAAACCAACCCATCGCATCCGACGCGCTATGCTGCCGTCGTCCACGGTTGGGCAGCATTTTCAACCGCAGGAAGTCGACCACGGCGCTCACCGTCGTTAAAGGGTCGACCTCGATAATAAAATTCATCTCCGAGGTCATCTGCGACCCCCGCCTCCGGTTCCCTTTCCGCCGTTACCACGGCCTTTTCGCGGTTGAAAAGACGCCGTGCTGTCATGGGACGGGGGGTGGCTATCCCTGGTTTGCTCACGAGCCGCCGTCGTCCCTCCCCCCGCCCCCCGCGCGGGGTTTGCCGCGTTCGTGCCTTTGCCGTTCCGCATTCGTGGAGGCCCCCCCTCCTTTTGACGTGTGCGAGGCTAACCGCAGCGTAATTTGCGAGCGAAGGCGCAGTAAAAGCCCCGCGTGGGGCTGTTCGAAGTGGTCCAGGCGGGATAAAATCGTTAAAAGACAACGAATGAAACGTGCAAGAGGGGACGGCGCTGGGGGGGGAAGTTCTACCCCCCCAGCGGACGACGACGACGACGACGACGACGGCGGCGGCTCGCAAAGCACGCACATAAGACGAATAATCCGCTTCACATCTGGAGATCGCACCATGGCCCCTCGTAGCTCATGCACGATGTCGTGCGAGAGCAACTCATACGGGGTTAAATCCGCGAGCAGGGCTTTTCGAAGAAGATACCCCGCCTGATCGAGGTCATCGCGCTGAAAGTGCAGAGCAATCTTCTCAAGTTGTTGAGTCCCAAGCCCGGCCTCGATGTCTTTGGGGAATAACGCGAGCAATGCGGAGGCCTCCTCGCTAAGCAGCTCTCGCCATCCCTGCAAGGTGCGAATACGCCTCTCTAACGACGATGACGTCGTCGTCGCCCCGCCAGGGACGGCGGAGGACGCAGACGCAGACGAAGAAGAAGAAGACCGGGGGCAGCAGGAAGCGCGGGCGCCCGCGTTTAGGCAGGACTTTTTAAAGCAAAAAAGCGCATGGCAAACACCCTCTCGGACCAGCAGCTGGCTAAACCCTCGCGGGATCTTTTGGAATAACGTCTTGAGCAGCGCCATGACGAGGGCGTTCAACGACAGGTGCGGATCCCGCAGCATCGCGTCGAGGACTTCGCACATGACGGCATCGCAGGCCCCGGCGGCGACGAGCTGCTCCTCGGTCGCCATCGACGTCGCGCTGAGGAGGAAATTCACCGCGCTCAGGCGAATTTTCAGCGCCTCGGACTCGGCGCAAAGCCGGCCGACCGCCGGGATGGCCCCCAGGACGACCGTCAAAAGCCCCGGCGAGGTCGCGAAAAGCTCCCGGCGCTGCCGCTCGGACGCCGAATTCGGCCGCGCGGCGACGCTCGCGGGCATGTGCTGCCCGCAGAAAATCATATCCGTAAAGCTGTGCTGCCCCCCACGGTGCTCGCCGGCGTACGCGAGCAGGCAAAGCGCGCAAAAATCCCAATCCCGACAGTCGTTGCAGCGATACCAGTCCCCCGGCAGGTACGTCTTTTGACAGCCATTGCACGTATACGAGCCCACACGACGGGCGAGGTGGGTGGATTGGGGGACCAGGGCAATATCCCCCCGCTGGTAGATCTGCGCACGAAGTTCTTGAAAACTGAGTTGGGCATCGGCACCGTCTTTTCTCGCCAGCGCAGAGGCCTTTTCCTCGCCTTCCCTTACCCCTTCCTCCTCGGCGCCATTATTATTAGGTTATGGTTATGGTTATGGTTATGGTTGTTGTTGTCGCTCGTATTATTATTGGTTACCTCTTCCTCGAGGACGTCGTCGAGGTCGATCCCTCCGCTAGGATCCTGCACGCTGTCCAGGGCATCGCCCTCGATCTGCGAGGGGCAACTGTTTCCACCAACGCCCTCCCTCCCACGAGTAGCCCAGGCGCTCCTGCAATTCCAAATAAACAAGCTCGCTAAAGTACGCGAGGTATTCGAACCGGCAAGGGACCAAACAGGCCGACAAGATCTCGCAAATATCCCGTGTTTCGCCAAAGCTTAGGCGGAAATATGGGGAATTGGAAGTTGCTTGCCCTCCCCCTCCAACAGGAGAGGATGGGCTAACAGCAAACCCGTCAGCCGCCTGCGAGGGCGGCGGCGACGAGGAGCCCAGCCCAACGGGGGAGTCGTTGCTATGAAAAGACACCTCCCCCCCGACGGTGGGGACGGATAACGTCGTAAACGCCATTAAAAGATTCACCAATTGCTGAACAAGACCATTTTCAATCACTAAACGGGTCACGCCGAGGGAATGGGTCGTCGCCGCGAGAATGAGCGAAAGTGCGGTGGAAAATGTCTGGTCTGTATGACTGGGTTTGATTAAAATCGTCAACAAAGGTGCCGCGAGGTCGCCAAAAATCTTCATCACCATATCCGACCGCTCAGAGACGCCCACCACGGCCCGTAAAAGGGTCACCATCGCCCGGGAGCGAATCTGGGCGTCGTGATGAAGGATACTTTCCTGAATAATGGGCAGAGCCGCACCTATAAACGAGTAATTGCTTACCGTCAAAAAGCGGGACATCCGCGAGATCGCATTCCAGATCTTCCGCTGGGAGGAGATGGTGAAAAAATCAATAAACGAAAGCATGTCCCCAATGCCGTTATTACGAAAAACCGCTGCCGCGCCGGTGGAGACCAGGCAGAGCTTTTCTAAACACGCCAAACATTGATCGGAAAGCTCCATATCTTGAATTTGACGAAGATTCTGTAAAAGGATGTTGACGTTTTCATCATTGCTTAAAATCCCTAACGTTTGGGGGAGGGAATCCGCCATATACGTAAGCGCGCGGGCCATGAGTAGGACAAGTTCGGGGTTATGAGTTTTTTGCATACATTTCATCATGAGCGGGACGATTTCGTTCGTGTCGAAATAATTAAGCGAGAACGTTGTGGACATGTTCAGCTGATTGCAAAGGCATTGAAGAGCGGCCATTTGTTTATATTCATCTGGGCTGGAAAGCTCTTGTCGAAGTTGGAGAAGCGCACTATTATGTTGGCGAGAGGAGAGAGTCTGCTCAACTAAATGGGAGATGAATAAATCCATCGTGCGCCTGTTCCTTTTTTTTTTTTGGGGGAAGGGGATGTGGGCTAACTCTGAAATAGAAAATCGTACTAGATGTATTTTGGTTGTTACTATTTTTCTCTTTTTATTTCTTTATTTTTTTAAAAATTGCCCCTAAAGGGAACTTTATGAATTGTGAAAAGTGCCGACTTATAGGCGCTAACGCAAGTGATTATATGATGAAGATATAGCAAGGTGGATTAATAAGCAAGCAAAAAATCCTCCCCCGGGAAAAATTTCACTAATAACATTGAACTGCTAGTGAAATTAATATAGATATCTATATAGATATAGATATAGATATAACTAAATTTGAACTTGTAGCAAGTAAAAATAAGAATAGCGATTTAAGCTGAGAAGTGGAAAAGGAAATTTTAAATGTGTAAAGGATTCAAATACAATACTGAAAATTTGATATATTCCCATAAGTACACCTTCAGCTATTAGACCCACAGCTAGTAAAAGGCTACTGTCTCTCAAAAAAAAAAAAAAAAAGAGGGTTGTATTACCAGCAACCAATAATATCAAAAGCAATTCTATAATAACAAACTCCTAATACACCCCACCGTAGCTGCTATAAAATCCGAGTTCAGCTTAGATTGTCCATCAACAACAAGGCAAAGAAGGAAACAAAAAGCCCCCCAAAGGAATGCCTAGATAATAATGATCCTAAAATTCCTGATAATTGTGATTAAGAGATCCATCACTCCAGCATTTTATTGACTAAATAAATCTTTCTCTAGTTCTATTGTTTTTTTATTATTATTTATTATTACTGCTTTCCCCTCCACTCTTTTGTACACAGGATTTGAAAACCCTTCCTCCAATAAAAACAAAAAAAAAAAAGTAAAAGAAGCAATCATTGCATATGATTAAGAATCCTACCTTCCTAATTCGTTCTTGCATGGTTACGACGTTGGGTGTTTTCTTTGTTCTTTTCACCCCTCTGGCTGCGCAAATTCAGCCTCCCTCCCCCTTGCCCTTATTGCGTTCATTTTTTTGATTGTTGGGGGGGGGAGGGAGGGTTTTTTTTTATTTTCTACCGCACGGCGACTTCTTCTTTTTCCTGAGCCTCCTTTAAGGCCTGTTCTCGACGTATTTTTCGCATTATTTGATAGTGGTAGTGCTTGTCATAGCCTTTGGCTTTGGCCTTGGCGTACTCCTCGCGAGCGCGGGCCTCGCCGCCGACGCCCCAGGCCGGCATCAACAACCCCGCGGCATCGTCCCCTCGCAGCCATGTTCGTTTGGGCCAATTAAAAACAAAAGGCCCGTAGACGTACCACCGCCAGCGGCTCACCTCCTTATCCTCCTTTGCTAGGTTCCGACGGAGCATATAAAAGAAAGGAACGATCGTACGGCTCCGCGCTCCAATCGAGCCAGGAAAAATAGGCCCTCCCGGCCTCGCTCGTGGGGCGATCCAGAAAGCGCTTATAATAGACCGCCTGGTCAAACATGTATTGCACATGGGACATGAACGAATCGTCGTATTTGATGTCCTCATAGCGAACAAGCCCACCACGACTATAATAGGAGTAAACCTCCATCATCGTGGGGGGGATAAGATAAATAAGATACATAATCGCAAAAGGAATCCACGCGACGTCAAAGCCTGCCATCTTTCCTTTTGTTGTTGTTGTTTGTTTGTTTGTTTGTTTTTGTAGGAGGGAGGAGAGTAGGAGTGCGACTGGGATTAAGAAGTTTACTATTGAGAATTTTACTAGAATAGATTCACTTATATATTATATATATATATATATATATATAAGACTAAAGCTACAGAGACTTTAAAGTTATTGAGTGTTGACTCGCTTAAAGGGAAAATGGATAGAGCAAAAAGGAAAGAAAAGGAAAAAAAATAAGATGCGTAAACTCTAGAGAAAAAAAAAAGTAAAACCCCCTTTTTTTCACATCAGACAAGTCCAATTCAACAAGCAGTTTAGTTTCTAGTTAATGACCCCCCTCTCTCTCTCTCCAAACAACCCTTTGAGGGATTCACGGAAGAAAAAAAAAAACAATCCTTCCATGAAAAATTAAAGATCTAAATTAGAAGATCTTTGAATATTCCAATAGGATTTTTTTTTTTGAGGGAGGGGGAATATAGATAATTAACACCCTCCAAACACGCAAAGACACCCCATTTCCTTCCCAATTATTTTCTCCCCTTTTCGTCTTTCACATATCATTTCTTTCTTTCTTTCTTTCTTTTTTTTTTTTTTTTAATCCTGACTGACTATTTCAACTATCGCGCTCCCACGAACGACGGCTGTTCCCATTGGTAATCGTTCTTGTTCTGCCTTTGAAAGATTATTAATAGTCGCGATTCCGACTCTCGTCCAGGGTGTCGTAAAGGACTACACTCATAAAAGAATCCACCCCACGAAGAACACCAGACAATGCACGACCACCTTGGAGTTTAACCAGCACGCGCTTTTCCATAAAATGGGTCAAATTAGGAAGCTCGGGCTTAGATGGCATCTTCTGTATTATTATGTTTATAGTGTGCGCGTGTTTTTTTTTTTTTTTTTTTTTAAAAGGATCTCTATTTTAAGGTTACTATTCTTTTATCAAATGTCAATATCTATATAAATAAAGATATTGAGTTGTTGTTGTTGTAAATAGAAGATGCAGAGGAAAGAAGGGGGTAAAAAAAAAGGTCCAATGCTGTCCCCCCACACACACACACGCTAAGAAAGGAAGCTAAAAAGTGTTTTATATATATATATATATATATATAACTAGCTAGTAGAAATAATGAGAAAAAAGAGAGGGGGTATGAGAATGAAAATTTGCTCGGATTGTTGCGATCTCATACTTTATATATATAAATATATAAATATAAATATTATTACGCATTTTCTCTCGTTACATCACAGGGGTGTAGTAGATCCCTCCCCTCCCACACACACACCCAAGAAACAAAAAAAAGGAAGCAGCTTTTTTTTTTCTTGGGAAGGGGGAAAAAACTAGTTCCGACTGCGTGAGAAATTGGTAATTTTACAACTGAATCAGCACGCTTTTTTCGCTGAGCCGAGAGGTAGATCACGCCTCCCGAAGGAGAGAAATCAATAAACCAATAAAATATTACATCTAGCATAGTTCAAAATACATTTTTTTTTTTTTTTTTTTTTTTATCCCCGTAGAGTACTGCTCTTTCCATGGAAGAATAAAAAGGAAAGAAAGAGAGAAAAATGGTAAGTCAAAAAAAAAAAAAAAAAAGACGACAACACCATCATCCATATGCCCCCTCCCTCCCTCCTCTCCTCCTTCTCTTTATTCTCCTCGTGGTTTCCACAATCATGAGGTGAGAAAAGAACGCCCAAAAAAAAAGGAAACACCACCACCACCACCACCACCATCAACAACAGCAGAGTCTTTTTCTCTTTTTTTTTTTTTTTTTGTGGGGGGGGAAAGAAAAAAAATCCATAAGAATGATCCCTCCCCCTCAGAGAGCGAGAGCGAGAGCGAGAGCGCCTTGGCCTTTGGTTCTTTTAGAGGGATCGCTCCCCGGGGCCGTCGGGGGTCGAGGCCGTCCTCGACGTCGCGAAGGAGGCGCTCCCGCGCGCGGGCGAGCCCCGCGCAGGCGACGGCGTCCTCGTCCTTTTCCGCGCGCACGTCGTCGAGGTAGCCGCGCGTGCGGCGGCGTCGAGGGCGGCGGCGCCGTCGGGCGGCTCGGCTCGGCTCGGCTCCGCGGCGTTCGTCGGCGGCGGCGGCGGCGGCCCGCCCGCGACGTCGACGTTGGCGGTGGGGCGGCGGCTGAGCCGCAGCCGGGCGGCCGCGCGCTTTTCCTTCATGGAGCGCTCGAGGTTTTTATCCCGCAGGCTTTCGTTCTCGAGGAGCTGCCCGACGACGGCCTTCTCGTCCGCGGCGGCCGCGGCGAGGGCCGGGGAGAGCTCGACGAGCGTCGTGCCGCCGTCGATGCCGCCGACGGCGAGCAGGCGGCCGTCCGCGGACGGCCGCAGGGCGTGCAGGGCGAAGTCGGAGACCCGCAGCCCCACGACCGGGGTCGTCTGGCGGCGCGTTAAATCCCACACGTCGAGTCGGCCGTCCATGCGGGTGGTGAAGAAGACCCCCGGGCGGACCGGGTGCCAGCCCCCGCCGGTCAGGTAGCAGTCGTGGTAGAACGTGCTGAAGGTGGGGCAGAACTTGAAGTCCTCGAACCACAGCCGCGCGGTCCAGTCCCCGACGGAGAGGAAGTACTTCGAGAAGAAGGGGCTGCGCTGGACGCTGTAGACGGGCCCGTGGTGCCCCACGAAGGTGTTCGGCCCGATCTTCTCCTGCTGCGTCTTGCCCTTGCGATTGCAGGAGAGGATGACGCCCTGCTCGGTGCCGATCATGTACTTGGACGGCCCCCCGACCTGCGGGTCGTAGTCCAGGCAGAGCCCCCCGAGAACCTCCCGCACGCCCCCGACGCCCCCCTCGCCGCCTTTGGGGTGGAGCACCAAATTATCCTCCGCGATGGAGTGAATCGCCGTCGGCCGGTCGGGCAGCCGACAATCCCAGACAAACACGTTCCCGTCGGTCGAGACGGAGAGCAGCTCGCCGGATTTGCTCTGCAGCCAGCGCACCGCCCAGACGGGGTCTTTATGGCTCTCCCCACCCCCGACTGCGCCGCCGCGCGGTGCGGCTGACGACAATCCCAATACTGCACCACCCCATTCCAACTCCCGCCGGCGATAAAATGGGGATCCTTCGTGTAGTACTCAATACTGCAAAGCGGGGACGCCGCGATGAGGGTCTCCGTCGGCTCATTCGGGTTCACCACATCCCAAATATACGAATGGGGGCTCATCGTCGGTAGATGGCTCTGAAATTTGAGTCGACAATAGGCCACCGCGAGCTTACGGCCATCCCCCTGCCAGGAAAGCGCGGCCGCCGTGCGTTTGAGTTTATTGGGATCCTTAAAAACGGCGACGATCTTGCAGGAGGCCGGGCCGACGTCCTCCTGCGCGGGCCATGGCTGCTGTTCGGCGTGGTGCTCCCCCCCGTCTTGAAAGTGCTCCCCATAAATATCAATCGCGTCGTTTTGTTTAATACACTTTTCAATGCACTGATCGGCAAGCCGCACGCAGGAACTGATGTAGCCCTCCTCGCGTTCGACTTTTTTGCAGTACTTCATCTTTTCCTCGAATTCCGTCGGGTCGACGGTGTTGGGCCAGCCCGCCTCCAGGTGCGTCTGCGCATGACTGCGCAGATGAACACGCTCGGTGTTCGTGCTCGCCTCTGATAATTTCGGGGCGTTTTGGATTTGTCGTTCGCAGGGGTCCAACGTGGTAAAACGGGCCTTGGCGGACGTGTTCGGGGCCACTTCAGTGAGCATCTCCGTCTCGTTCGGCTGAAACTCCGGGATACGACGAAAATCCCGCACCAGACGAGAATAACTGTAGGAAATCTCCGTCATTCTTTTCTTTTTCTTTTTCTTTTTTTTGTACGTATGGATCTATCTATATCGACAGATATAGATCGATAAACACTAAGAGTAAAGATAAATGGAGAATGAATAAATCAAAAAAAAAAAAAGAGGAACGGGAAGGGGAGGGGAGAGCGTAAAAAAAAACAAGAAAGAGGGATAGGAGGGAATAATAATAATAAAAGGACCTATATTTTTATTTTATTTTTCTGGGTATTTATGGTTTTTGTTGCTACTATTTATTTCTAGAATGCTCTGAAAGGATTCCACCTTCGTAAAGGGAAAATGATTCAGGACTGTTTTTCTTCCTTTTTTTTTTTTTTCCAACAAAAGGGGAAAAAAACGATACCGATATGTCAATAGGAAGAAAGAACATAGAAGAAAGGGGAGGAAAAAATTAGGACGGGAGAAAATAGAATGAAAAACAAGCCAAAAATTACAACCCGCCAGGTTGACATTGAGCAATCTTGACAATTGTTGAGGTTAGACCATCGATAGTTTTTTTTTTTTTTTTTTGCCAAAACCTGTAATCGGGAAATAAACGTATCGAAGCAGCTTTCTTCAGGGAAAAATAATAATAGAACCATAACAATAATAACAAAACGCGTACCGCAACCGCCAAAGAAAAAAAGAAAAAGACGACGCAAATGCATCGGCTTATGGGCACGCTCTAAGACGAATAGTAGAAACCTCCAGACGATACCAACCAACCACCACCATCATCAAAGGGTTGTGGTGGTTAGTTTCCCAGCACGCCATCCCCCCCTCCCCCAAGAAGTAATCCCTCTCGCTCTTTCTATTCCTTCACCCAATGCCTTTTGTTAATACGCACGCCCTTTTCGAGGGCCTTGTCAAAATGTCCTCCTCCTCCTTCTTCTTCTTCTTCTTCTGCCGCTGCTGCTGCTGCTGCTCCGTCGGCCTTACTGGGGGGTTCTTCTTTTTCTTCTTTCGGGTTCGGGTGGTTATTCTCCGGGGCATAGCGATAGGTAAACGCGGTGATCGCCTTTTCGTGAATATCCAACAGCACGAACGATTTGCGGACCGTCACGCGCGTCCCGCGCGGGGTGAAGGCCCCTGTAGTGGACCCCGGATTAACGAAAAGATGGCCGTCGAACGCGAACAGCCCGGGGCGGTGGGTCCCGCCGGAGATGAGCACGTCCACGTCGAGCTGTCGTTGGACGGCCGCCAAGGCCTCGCGATCCCCGCGCGGGACGACCTGATGGCCGTGGAGAAGTCCAATTTTAACCCCCCCCACGCGCTGGACGAGGAACTCCGGCTGGTCCTCGTCGTCCTCGTCCCGTCGAGCGCCGCGGGGTGCGGTAGACCTCGGGGGCGATGCCGTGAAAGTAGCGAACCACCGCGCGCGAGGTGAGGTTGCCCGTCAGGAAGATCATCTGCACACAACCAGGGCGAAAAAGCGCCCGAAAGGCCTCCGGAATGTCCGCGGCACGCTGGGGAATGTGTAAGTCCCCTAAAACTAACGCCAACACCATGAATAATGATAAATAATAATAATAATAATAATAATAATAATAATAATTTGTACGGCAATGGTGACTATTTTATTGGGGGTGTTCTTTTTTCTTTGTTGTTGTTGTTGTTGGTTTGGTTTCTGTTTATGGGTGTAATATGTTATGCGTATATGCAGCGTCAATCCCTATGGCTATATCGCAATTTTTTTTTTTTTTTTTTTTGATGTGTGTGTGTGTGTGTGTTGTGTGTGTTTATTCTTGTTTGTTTGTTTTATTCCTCTTTCTTGATCTTCTCTTTCTACCACTGTGGACCCACTCTCTTTTCGGACCTTTTTGGGGGCCCCTGAGGGAAAAAAAAAACCCTCCTAAAAAAAAAAAAAAAGAGAACTCGGCACACCTAAAGCAAAATAAAAAAAATAATAATAATGATATTGATAATAATAATAGTAATAATAAAGATCAAAAAATGAGCAGGAGTGATGCACGATCACAAAAAAAATAAATAGAGAAAAGGATTAAGAGAATCGCCTCCTCTCCCCCGCCCCTTCAACGCCACGCTCTGTCAAGGAAAAAAAAAAAAAGACTTCTTGTGCAACGGATTACTCGTACAACAACAACAACAACGGACGACGACAACAAATGCATTTTGTGAAGAGGTTTATATTCCTGGTAAATAATTAAGCGCATGACAGATAAGCGCAATCATGGCTATGAAAATAGTCTACTTTTTTTTCGTTTCGTTTCGTTTCGTTTCGTTTTTTTTTATTATTATTTTTCGTTGTTTAAACAAGAAAAGAAAAAACCAAACCAAACCAAAATAAAAACGTGTCTATAAAGCCCTTGATGGGGCTCAACCCAGCTCCTTTAAAAGCCTCTGGATAACTTCCACGCAGAAGCCCTGCACGGCCTCCTCATCACCGGGCTCGATGTGGCCGTCCGGCTCGCGCGTATGTCCGCGTCCTCGACGATGAGGGCCTCCCGCGGCGTGCCGGCAGGTTCCGCGTGCGATCACCCGCGCGATCGCCTTGTCCGGGAGGTCGCGAAAAAACGTCGTCGTGCAGTTCGACGCCGAGGCCATTTTCCGCGAAGAAAAATCGAACATCGTCGTCGTTTGCACCGTGCTCACCGGACTGTTGGCGTAACTTCTTATCAAAGGCCCAACACTTGTCCTCGCTCGACGGCTTCTAGCGGATCTCGCCATTCCAAAGCGACGAGTCGGTCGAACGCTAGCGCGAGACGGCGCGCGCGGTTGCCCCGTCGTCGCGACCGCCCGGCGCAGCACCTCATCCTGCTCGACGAGTTCTAGAATGCGGGCCATTTTAGCCTCCGCGAGGAGCCTGGTGAGCGTTTCGGCATCGTCCGATCGATACCTTCGCTCCTCGATGTTCGGGGATAAAAAAATTAACGCGAAGTCCGCGGAAAAGTACTTCTGCGCTAACCTTTGACGGCCCGGGGAGCTCGTCCCGACGATCATAATAGGCTTCTCCATCGCGCTCTCGCTCGCTCCCTCACTCTCTTTTTTTTGTTTCTCTCTCTCTCTCTCTTTCGCTTCCTTCCTCTTCTTTTTCTTCCCCCTATTTTTTTTTTTTTTTTTTTTGGGGGAGGGAGAGGCGAACAACAAACAAATAAATAATAAAAAGGTGTGAGTAGATGGGAAAAAAAAAAAGAGAAAAAGGAAAAAAGACGGCACCGCTACGTCCGAAAAAACAATCTACGGGAAACGTGAAATTCAAGAACAAATGAAAACCAAAAAGGGCGAAGGGGGGAGGGGGGAGGAGAAAGAAAAGAAAGTAAATAAACATGCAGAGCAGGGGTTTGCTGAGCAAATAATAAGGTTTAATGCAGACTTTACCTATTTATCGATTTTTATCTTTATCTATATATAGATATACTATAGATAAAGATAAAGATAAAGATAATAACAGATAAATAAATTTTCAAATCAATGAGAAAGACGTTGCGCAATCCTTTGAAATAAAAGCAAGCCCCTTCTTCGCTTAACAATTTGTTTGGAGAGGGATTCAATCTCCCTCCCCACGAATAATAATAACATTAATAATCATAAAAATGGCCATCAAAAGAGCAGAACAAGGTGTCCCTTCCGAATGTCTTTTTTTTTTTTTTTTTTGAAGGGGGAAAGGGGTCCCCTTAGGGTATTTCTAAGGGCTCTAACCACGGAGGTGGATATTATGCTTCCCCCCTCCCCCCCCCCCCCTACCTACACAGAGAAATTGTGAATAACCACTAATCATCCTCATTGCAATAGTCATCTATAGGTTCTTTCTTTCTTTCTCTTTCTCTTTTCCTTTCTTTTTTTTTTTTTTCTTGTTACGCCAGGCGTGGAAATTTACTCAAATCCTTAAGCTCAGGGGCGGCGCTAAGAAATCCCGTGAACGCCTTCCACTTCGAGCGGCTTTCTTTCAGATACTTATCTCGCGCGACTTGGTTAGTGCTAAGCAAGATTTGTTTTTGCAAAAGCTCGCGCTGCTGTTTTCGCTGAAAGCTCGCGGACTCGCGTTCGAGGCGCTCCATCAGCACGCGCAACTTCCCGTGGGACGTTGCTGTAGTGGGTGATAAACGGATGCTCGAGAAGTTGATCGACCGACCACCGCTTGTCCGGATCCACGCAAACGCAGCGGACGACGAAATCGCAAAAATCCGACGACCACGACAGCGGTTTGACCATCCGCGCGAGCTTAAGCTGGTTTGTGTAATTCCAAAAGTCCGATTTAAACGGGCTGCAGGGGTGGACGCCGCAGGCGAGCTCGAGCAGCGTGATGCCGAGCGACCACACATCCGCCTTCGCGTCGAACTCGATGGCCGGGGGAAACGCCGCGGGCGACCCCGCGTTGTCGGTTTCCTCTTCTTTTTCTTCTTCTTCTTCCGTGTCGTTGTCGTCTTCGCGGCGATTGGCGAGGGCGGCGACGGCCGTCGGCGAGCCCGCCCGCGCGCGCAGCCGCTCCGGGGCGCGGTAGAGTTTCGCGCCGAGGTCGACCCCCGCGCAGCGCACCCGCGCGGTCCCGGGCGCCATCGCGCCGCCGCAGCCGAAGTCGGCCAGCTTAAAGCGCTGCCGGTCGAAGGCGAGCAAAATGTTCGCCGGCTTGAGATCGCAGTGGACGATGCGGTAGCGCGCGTGGAGCTCCCGCAGCCCCGCCAGGGCGTCCGCGGCGATCAGGGAGAGCAGGATCTCCGGCACGGGGGTTTGCCGCTCGATCGCCATCTCCCCCCCCTTCGGGGTGTTGAAATCTCGCCGCCCGAGGACTTGGGAGGGGGCCCCGTGGTGGGCTTTGAGCCCCGTCCCCGCCGTGTGCCTGGCCATAAAACTTTTAAACGTCGACTGCACCATCTTCATGAGCTCGCTGGGCGGGATGCGGGCCACCATCTTTTGCAGCTTATCCACGCCAAAAGACATCAGCTCCATTAAAATGCTCAAATGTTGACCCGCGTTTAAAGACACCACGGCGTTAAACATGCGCATTAAATGCATCGAAGACGGCGGGTTCGATTGTTGAAGTCGGATCATGTTCAGCTCCTTCACCAGCCCGCGCTTTCGGCCTTGTCGCTCCACGGCATTCGTCGCTTGCATGGCCGCCTGCACGTCAATGCACTTTAACGCGTACAGTTTGCCATCGAGGCGAACACAATACACCTTTCCCTGCGAGCCACCATCGATAAAATGCAAAAATTCGACCTCGTCTAAATCCAAGGAACAATTGCTATGGCCTAGCTCCGCGGACGAAAAAGGCCTTCCTTTGGTCGAATAGGGCCCACCCCCTCGCTGGGAGCTATTAGTATGATTCTTATGATGATTAGTGGTGGTGGTCGTCGTCGTAATAGGATTCGAAGACGCAGCATCGCGAAGGCGCAAGTCTGGCCATGCCGAAGGCTGCGATAACGTCGGCTTTCCCGAGGACGAGGACCCCGTCGGCGAAAAAGGCCGTTCGCCGCTGCTTTTCAGGCTTGGCGGGCTACTTCCAGCAAGACTATGATTGCCATGATTATTATTATTATTATTATTATTATTAATAATAATAATATTATCAGTATGGGTATTAGCAAAAGAAGAATTCATCGAGCAGGGTTTTCGCTGGAAGGCGGCGTCGTTTTCGCCTGGTGTTTTGCCCTAACCCGGGGCTTTCCTTGCTGTGGTGGAATTTATTTTATTCGTTGTTGTTATTTGCCAGGCGGTGGCGACGCGATGGCCAAAAAGCGGCACCCCAGGCGGCTTTACAGCACCCGCAAAAAGCGCTATAAACCCCTTCGACGGTGGCTTTATCGGCATCGTTCTCGTGTGGGTGGTTAAACTCGAGCCTAAACCCGTGTTGGAAAGGGATTCCGTAAAGGACGCGCTGAAAGAATCGCCCGGGAAAGGGTGCTGGGGGTCGGGATGGGCACTGGAAAAGGCGCCTCCCGGCAAGGCAGCAGTATTGCCAATAGTGGTAGGAGCCGTAGTTGTAGTAGGGGAGGAGGAGGAAGGAATGTCGGAGACGCCTTCTTCAATATAGCGAATAACATTCTCCACGGCGTCCGCGGAGTAGCGCGAGTTTGGCGAATTCAAATGGCGCCCTTTTATGGCTAAATGTTCCTCTTCACCACTATTACTATTATTATTATTATTATTATTATTACGATGCGCATTTCCTCCTCCTCCTCCTCCTATAGCCTCCGTCGACGTTGTCAAAGTTTCGGCGGTGCTGAGTTTGGCATTCCCCATCGCTTTGACGGATTTCTTTTTCAGAATCTGCTGCCTAAGAAGCGGATCTTCATCACCGGTGAAGGTGGATTTTCCCTCAAAAAACATCGATATTCCATCAATAAGAACAAAAAGGTTCGTGTTGTTGACGTGAATAAACTTCGCGGGCCCAACGCCGGCGGAGCTATTCGGACTATTTACCTGTGGAGAAGGGCCCACTAATCCTTTTCCAGGCGGGCTGGCAATTGGGTGATGGCCTGAGTTATTTGTATTATAAATATTAATATTACTTATAGTATTCGCCTTACCATCGGCAGAAGCTTTCATCAAGGAAGTTGAAGGAGCACCATTTCCTCCGATTACGCCTGGAGGGGAATGGCGGAAAGTGTCCCTTTCATACGCCTGACTAGGGTCCATTGTGAGAATTGGCGAGAGGATCGCGTCGTCGCCGTCGATGAGGAATTTATTCACCTCGTACTCGTTTTTCTGCTGGACTTGACCCTCCCCGAGGAACCACCACCTAAATCAAGAAAGATGCCCTGTGGAGGGGGCCTGATTTGTCTTTTAGGCCTCATCAACCCAAAGAGCAACCCCCGAAAAAAACCAGAAAAAAAAAGGGGAGGGGGAGGGGAGGAAACACGAAAAGGAGTCGAGTGTGAAGGCCTAAAGGGGAAAGTAGGCCCCACGTTTGACTTATTGTAGTTTTTATCCTTTTTTCTTAAAAAAGAAAGGGAAAAAAAGATACCGCTGTGAGGAAAGACCTACTCAACCGATAGATGTTGAGAGGGGTAGAGGGGGAGGAGGAGGGAAATAAATAAATAAATGAAGAGAATATCCCTGCAACCATAATAAATTTGCAATAATAATAATAATAATAAGTTTATTACGGAGATCAATCAAAGCCCATTTATTCTCCCCTCAACAACTAAAAAGGGTGAGGATCATACACCAAGCAAAAAGAAAAAGAGCATCCGAAGGGGGAAGAAAGTTCGAAAGAAACATCTACAGAGAAGCAAGCTCGCAATATCCCCATATTTTCTTGTTTTTTTTTTAGGGGGTTTGCTTTCTCCCAGAAAGGGAGAAAAGTAGTGCGCTCATAATGAGTAGAACATGTGCGCACCTCTATGCAAACAAAAACAAGCGAACAAAAGGATACCACCAAAGTAAGGTAGGCAATAATAAATAATAGTAAATAATAAAAATAAGTACACCAACCAAACCGTAGAAAAGAGCAGTCTAACGATAGGTTTAGTCATCATCCTCTTCCACGACGGACTCCTTCGTAAAGGTCGAACGCGAGTCCAATGAGGGCGGATTTCGAATCCCCGCATAACGAACATGCGGGGGGGTAAGCAACTCCCCGACGTCGGCTTTTCCTCTGCACCAACCGAAGGAATCGCGCGAAGTTTGTGGGCCGAAAAGTCCCCTAAAACGGAACCCCCGAAGACTTTCCAAATACCACTCGGCGAAGCGAAATTCCTCCCCGGATGGTCTGCTGAGTAACGTCGGGGAGCCTATTTTTTCCCCACCGCTCCCATTCTCCGGCAAAGAAGAGACGCCTTTGGAGGGAAAAGAAGCACTAATCGAATTCTCCTGCGAAAGATTCGTATTCGAAGGGAGCTCCTCGACATTGGCGTTATAGCCATCGTCGTCATCCTCCAGACTAGTGTTATTATGACTATTATTAGGATTAGGATTGGTCTGGGAAAGCGCCCGTTCGGCTACTTTGGTCGAGCGAACGGCGCTCTTTCGGCCCGATCGTGAGCCTGCGCCTTCGCCTCGAGCTGCTTAAACCATTCCCGATTGCGCGCGATGACGCCGAGTTCGTTAATGGGGTACTCCTCTGGCGACCACATCGCGATGAAATTTAACACATGAGGTTGTGTAGTCCGCGTGAGGCTTGCGAAAAGCTCACATTCGTTAAAAATAGCCGATAAGCTCCAGTTCTGATAGCGACGAAGACAGCCTACTAAAATGTTCGTCTGGAGTTCGCCGGTGGGGCAGGTAAAAAGCACAGGATGCCATCGCGCGTCCACCGCAAGATCCAGCCCTCGCAGGACATCCCGTCGGCTAAAATCATTCCCGCCCCCCCAATCGTCCATTCGCCAACTGCGCATATTTGCCAATCGAAGGACTCGAATCCCTCGAGAAGAAAAGGAAGCCGCAGAGGAGGTCGAACGAAAGGAAGCAAAATTACCCCTTTCGGGGCCTTTTTCCCCTCCCTTACCCCGCGCCGTCGAGAGCGAGCTGAGCAACGAAAGCGCCAAATCGCCCTCCTGACAAGGCCTCTCCGAGGGCTGCTCTTCCAGGGCTTTTAACAACCTCGCGGGAAGGGCCTCGACCGAGAGAAGGACGAGGGTTTTAATCGCCATCTTATCGCGTAAGTACGAAATATTCCCCTCTGTGGGGTACGCGCTGCGGTAGACGTCCTTCGCCACCATTGCGAAGTTTAACGGAGGGGTGTACAGGAGAGGATGATTGAGCGCACCATGTTGCATCGCAACAGGATCCTATTAACTAACGTCAATAAATAAATAAAAAATGAATCCAAATAAATAAGAATAGATCTCTATTATTCACCATTCCTTTTTTTTTTTTGGGGGGGGGGTGCAGGTGAAGGGATAACTATAGGCCTCGCTGACACTTTCTGTTTCCTTTATTATTATTATTATTAGTATCTTTGGAGTCGACAAGTCCTAAATATAGTTCAATAGAGCCTCCTCCCTCACCACCACAAGTCCTCAGGGAAGACCCTTTAACGGAATACCTGACAAGAGATCAACATTTGAAATATAGAATGAAAAGTAAAAAAGAGATGAAAAAAGGTATCGAAATTTTAAAGCACAAAATAATGTCCCTGGATTCGGAAATAAAAAAAAGCGAACAAGCAAACTCTTTTTTTTTTATAACATTAATAAAATATAGAGGATGCAGAAAAATAAGTGGACACAGCTTTTGTTTATTATTATTTTTCTCCTCCTTTTTTTTTTCTCCTTCAATTCATTTTCTTTTTTCTTTCCACTTCGCCATATATATTTTTTTTTTCCTTCGCCTTTAAAATAGTTACTCTAAGCCTGACCGGTTAACCCAATAGTATAGAGAATGTGTTTATCGTTATTACCATACCTGCCCAAGAAGCACCACAATATCCTATACTCACAGAAGAGGAGGAAGGAATCTCATCAAAAGACATGAAAAAAAAAAAAAAGAAGCACTCTTTTACTTTTTCTTGGGTTCCTTCTCGTCCTAGACGCACAGACGAAATGTGTAAAATTAAGAAAAAAGAATGGCGCACTTCTTCTTCCTTCTCCTCTTCTGACATTCCTTTTTTCTTTTTTCGGTCTGCCTTTTATTCTTTTCCTTTTTCTTTTTTTAGTTCTGCTCCTCCGACTTCGTGACGATGACGTCGTCAATCTTCAAAATCATCTTCACAACTTGCATCGCCAGGCGGAGCTGGGAGCATTTCCCGTGAAGGGTCTCGAAAACGCGCTGTTCTTTCATGTCCATGGTCCCGTTATCCATGCAATCAATCCCGGCAAAGGGGCAATTCCCCTCCACCTGCGCCTTTCGCGCGGCCGAGAGGGCGGAAATCGCATCCAGGCCGCTATTTAAAGCCAAATTAATCGGAATCGTCTCCAGCGCGTCGGCGAAGGCACGAATGGCGTGCTGCTCGACCGTTGGGATGTCGTCCGCATGGCGAAGAACGGCCAACGAGGCCGCGATCTCAGCGGAGCCCCCGCCGTAGACGATGCGATTATCCCGAATTAAATTCCGCGCCATACAAATCGCATCGTGCAAGGAGCGTTTCGCCTCCTCAATCATCATTCGATTACTCCCACGAATGAAGATGGTCACGGCCCTGCTGTTGGGGCAATTTTCAATAAAAATCATCCGATCTTTGGTGGTGCCGAACCCCACCTCGCGAACGACCCCGCACGTCCCGAGTTTCTCCCGGGAGAGGTCCTCAAAACGGGGGATGATGCGCCCCCCGGTGGCGATCGCGATGAGCTCCAACTCCACCCCCCGACCCAACGCACCGCGGAAGGTTGATTATAATAAAGTAAATAATTCGCCTCGTCGTCGAAGCCCCATTGACAAATCACCAAATCCGCCCCCGCGTCCTTACAGCGCTTAATTTCATCCCGAAAGTAGGCCTGCTCCTGCTCATAAAGCTCTTGCATATGAGCGGCGCTTTTAATTTGCAGGGTGTGCTTCGTTTTCGGCTTTGGGGGCTCGAAGGGGCACGTCAGAATGGCAATTTTCGGGTCCCGCAGCTCCTTTGGCATCTGCGGGTGGGAAAAGTCCTTGTCGATGACGATGCCCTTCACCAGACAGGTATCCTCCAGCCGTCCACCGACCTTGCCTTCGACCTTGATAAGGTCCATATTCACATCCCGACGGTCCAAATCCGCCACCGACAGCACCGCGTCCACGCAAATTTGGGCCAAATGATCCCGAACGCGATTGACGACTTTGGAGTTCAACGTCGACCGCGCGGTCTGCACGAGGTACTCCCTCCCATCCACCGGGATCGTCTCCGCGACCTCCTCGAGTCGACGACAGGCGATCTCGCAGGCCTGCTCAAACCCCTCCGAGATGCGAGAGCTGTGAATGCCCTTGTCGAGCAGCCCAGCCGCCTGCTCTAGAAGGGCCCCGGCAATGCACACCACCCCCGTCGTCCCATCCCCAATCTCGAAGTCCTGCGATTTACTTAACTCCACCACCAACTGCCCGATTTCGTTGTCAATATCCATCATCTCCAAGATCGTCGCCCCATCGTTCGTGATAACGACGTCGTTGTCGGGGGTGGTTAAAATTTTATCCATCCCACGAGGCCCAAGGCTCGATTTCAGCACGTTAGCAACCCCCAACGCCGCGAGAATGTTGACTTTTTGGGCCTCGACCCCCGTCACACGCTCTTTTTGGGCCTGCTCCTTCACCAGGAGAAAAGGATGGCCATACTCGTCGAAGGCTAAAGACATCTTTTTTTTTAATATTTTTTTAGTGTTATTATGGTGTTTTTTCTTCTTTCTTTTTTTTTTTTCTTCCTTGTTTGTTTGCAAAGACTGCAGAGGCTTTCTTTTTTTTTTTTTTTTGGAAAAAAGAGAAGGGGAAGAAAAAAATGGGGGAAAAAAAAAGAAACAGGTGTGCTCAATTTAAACTAGTTTGTTATGAGTATGATTACGGTTAGGTTCTCTTCTTCTTTATATATATGTGTATATGTTAGGCACTAATGAATAAACAAATGTATCCAAAGGACTACGGTAATGCCTTTTGTGTGTGTGTGTGTGTGTGCGCGCGCGCGGGGGGGGGGGAGAATGTTTGTTAGTTATTCTCGAAAAACGGAACATCCACAACCCCTCTCCCCCCAAAAAAAAAAAAAAATTTTTTTTCGAATACGTTCAAGATGACGGCCCTTATCGCGATACTTCAAACCTAATCTGAGGTAAGTAGGCGGTTCCATAATAGAATTTAGACAGGTTGTGATTTCACCCTCCCACCATCGGAAAAATAAAAAAGCACCTTTTTCTCTCTGTACGTTTTATTGGAATTAGCCGCAAGGACGTATTCGATTCTAAGTGACCTTTGCCATCGTTTACACGCACGCGTGGTGAATTCTTGCCTTATAATAACATCACCACCACCACCTTTTCTTCGAATGGCTAAGAATAAAAATTCGGCTCCGACTATCGGAGCATCCAAGGCAATAATCTTTTTTTTCTTCCTCTCCAAAAAAAAAAAAGAGCTTTTTTTGGGGGACAGCCGATGGCCGCGATTGAATGCGAGCTCAGAAGAAATACAAGATTAAGCTCGAAGGGATTTTTTTCCCAGCCACTACCGCGTATTAATGCCTAAAAAAGAGCACCCTTAGCGGGAGAAAAACCAAAAAAGACTCTGGTTTTGACAGCATACCACGGAAAGGCTGCCCAGATGATGGGGAGTAGTCGCTCACCCCGGGAAATCTCTTCAATAGAAAATTTTACTTTTACCTTGTCATACTTTCCTTTTCCTTTTTTTTTTCCTAAAGTGAAGTACACAAGCTTCCTTCTTTATATATATATATATATATATATATAAACATTCTTTATTGGTTTGTTTTCCCATGAAAAGACCCTGCTCTCCCTCTCCCCTCAGCGACAACAACGACAGGCGTTCCTCGTCAGGGAGCAAAACAAACCGGTGCGCAAACTTAGTAGCTGATGTGTTCACCTACACCCATTATTTTAACTTGTCATGCATTCCGTTTGGGTCTTGTGGCGAAACAAAAAGTAACACTAGTGCCCAGAAACGATGACATCCAAAAAAAAAAAAAAAAAGAAGTAAATTAAATAGATCAAAATGAATATCACAAAAGCATTTTTTTACTCTATTTCCACAGTTGAAGTTTCAACGCCCTGCATCTATACTCGTTCAGCGCCAACGCTTTGCGCTCGAGATCTGTTTTCCCTTCCCTTCGTCATGCAGGAAAACAAAAGGCGATCATTTGCTTTAAAAAGATAAAAACCGTGAATGCCAGCCCAGCCTATGCCCCAACTAGACGTGCTCCCACGAGGGGAGAAGAAGGATCAGAGAGAAAAGGTATTCCGCCTTTTCAATGATCTCTTTCTCCTCCTTCCCCTTCCTTCACTTTTCAGAGAGACGAACACCTTTGATTTATTGAGTGGCTAAACGAACACCACTCCGCTAATGAAGGGGAAGAGGGGGGGGAAGGAAATATCCTCATCGTTTAGCTATTCACCTAGTAGTGAAAGAAAAACGGCATACGTCTTGGGGAAAAGCGATAAATAAGGAATAAATAAATAAATCGCGAGTCGCCTTTACGTGCTACCATTCGCAGCGAAATTGTGGGTTTGGTTTATACGGCCCGGGGTGACGTGTCCGCCATTCGCGGTAAGAAGGTCTAGCAAATGTTCCTCGCACGGCAACATCGCAACGGCAGAGGGCGACGCTGATACAAGGAAATGTCTAAACGTGTACGATACCATCAACTTTCCAGAGTAGCTAACCTTGCGGTAAAGTGCATTTTTAAAGGCGTAAAAAATGGTGGACAGGTTATTCGTGTTGTGAACAATGTCAGCATCGATTAAAGAAGCAGGGTAATGTCCTCCCTTCAGCTGGTTTCCCATTACTCGATCGTCGTTATTTCTATCCCCGCGCACATCCTCCCGGAAGGGTACGGGGGCAAATCCTTTTGTAGGCCCTGGCAGCGCGGTTTTCCCGTTTTCGAAGGTATTCCCAGAAGGCACGCTCATAGCAGTAGTCGTGCAGCACAACGGTCGAAGGGATTGAACCCACCGCGTAAAACAGGAAAGGGGCGCGGGAAAGGAGAAGAGCCCCAAGTTAGAACGGCAGACATCCGCCACCAGACGTCCGTTGCTGTCGTGCAGCATACGAAATCCCCACGCGATGGGGTGGAGGCCATTACACAGGGGAAGAACCCCGTGAGGGCTTTTCAGTTCACAGTCAAGGAGCTCAAACAGCAAAACCGCCCTCGTCTTTGCGCCCTGGAGCTTTGGTAGATCGATGGGAAGGGCAACCGTCGCCTCCCATTGCGGATAACAGGCATCGCGGAGTCGTAGATCGTAGGGGTGCGTCACCCCACAGTAAAGGCGCCGCGCCGATGACAAAAAGGTTCTCCCCTGATGTCCCATTTAACAGCCAAACGCGAACCCAGGGGTGGGGGTGGACGACGCCCCTTCTCGCGCGCGGGAACGGCCTCACGCCGTGAATGGTCACCCACAGCATTCCCCCGCGCCCTCGTGCGGGTTTGCCCCCTCCCGCGAGGGGTCCCCAACGGCGCCAAAGGGCGACCAAAGCCACGAAGCCCTCCCATCCGAAGCATAAGCCCAAGAGGAGGAAGAGGAAGGGGAGGAAAGGGAGGAAGGGGAGGAAAGGGAGGAAGGGGAGGAAGGGGGAAAGACAGCGCCGGCGTGGGGGGTTGTCCAAGCGGCGGCCCTCCGCGACGTCGGGCGGGGGCGAAAAGGGGCAACGCCCTCGCGGACAACCGTCCAGGGCGCTAACAAAGCCGCATCGGCGCCCCTCGGCGGCGAGGGGGCGCTCGTGGAGGAATCGCTGAAAAGCGGCAGGCGGGCGGCCCTCGTCGTCGGGGAAAGTTCCCCGTCCGGGGGCCCTTCCTCGCCCCCCCCGGGCGCCGTCCTCGCCGAGGATGCGTCCGGGATGCCCCCTGACGATGGCTTGGGGAAGGGCGAGGTAGCGGACGCGGAGAGGGGGGGCGGGGGCCGCAGCTGCTGCTGTGGGGGGTCCTCATCAAGGTCCGTTTCTAAAGGGGCGCGCTCATCGCTAGCCTCCGCATCGCCCTCGAGAAGGGAAGGGGGTTGGGGGACAGGGGATAGCCGCGGAATCGCAAGATCGCCGCCGGTTGGGCTAGTTTTCTCGCTAGCAACTAAAGAGGGCGATGTGCTTGAGGGACTTCGCATTTGAATGGTAGTATGGTGGTAAAAGACCAACCCCTATCTATCAATGTACCGATATTCATTAGAAGGAAAAAAAAAAAAAAAAAAGAGAAATATTGATTGCCTGGAGGAAACACTTCAGGTCCTTACACAAAACAAAACGCAGGAAAAAAAATAATCAGCATTGCACTTACTAGTCTAAGTAAAGGACCTGTTTCCGTAGGCCGAAACTAACTATTCCGCACTACGGCCCTCGGATTGCAGAGCAGCATAATTTAGAAGCAAAAGGTTTCCTTTTAAAATATACACTACCAAATGAAAGCCAATAATAATAATAAAGTACAAAGTCTACGCTACCCTTTATATACAACACTCAGCACCCTTTTTTTCTACTTTCCGTCACTCCTATATTCTTACCCCCCCACACACACACATACATTCACTTAAAACTGTAAAAAAGTGAAAAACAAAAAGAAGAAACACCTTCGTAAAACAAAGAGCCTTAATACACAGAAAACCCTTTTCTCTTACAACACCTTGAGAAGCTATCGAAACCTTTTATTTCATTGTTTGGCCTTCACTTTCATTTTCTCTCTCTACCTTCTTAGTGCAAATAATGTGGATACTACGACGGAAACATAGCTTTAAGCTGCGTGCATGCTGCGTTGAAGTCATTGCCTAAGTTGCGGAGAACATCCTGAATGATCCCTGTATCTGCTTCCGGAAACTCTTTTTTAAGCGCCTCTTCAGGCGAAAGTTTATTCGGGATGGTTGGGGGAGAAGAATGAAGGGAATGGGATTCGCCGGAAGGGCTAGTGATTTTTTCATTCAGAAGAGAATTCGACGTGCTCTGGAGCGCGGGGAGCTGAGATTGAATCCTCTGATACGCAAACCGAGCTAGAAACTGCTCACGACTAAGGTCGGTGATTAGTTTGACGTACTCCTCGCAGGAAAGCTTCTCAGACTTCAGACCATTATCGAGCAAACTCATCATATCATCAAGTGCAAGGTTATCCACAACAAGCTCCAGGGCCCTCGCTTGCAGCGGACTTTCGGGCATTAAACACTTAGCGTGCTCCTCGATCGTGTCTTTGCGATCTTCGAGCTGCTTGAGAAGCGTAGTGAGGTTTCCAGCGTGTGGTAAATGTTCTGTGAGATTCTGTTTATGCCTTGTGAGCTCATCTTTTGCCTTTTTCAACTCCTCATTCTGCCTGCGAAGCGCTTTCAAGTACTGGAGGGACTGCTTGCGAGTCTCAAGATATGGAGACGCCCTCTGGTAGATAGCCACGAGAACAGTCTCGGCGACGCCCTCGATGAACTTTTCCTTCTTTGGGTCCTCAAAAGGCCTGACAGCAGCAGATTGTGGGTAAGAATAGTTAGCGACAGGAGGAAGACTTGAATAATTGGGTGCCGCTTGATCGGGAATAATCTCCAAAGGATAGTTCTGCTGAAAATGCTTCCTGAGTTCGGAAAGAATATATACAATAGGATACGGCCGATTCAGCGTGGAAAGTGCAGGAAGGAGGCTCAACTGAAGACTGCCATCCTTTTGTATGAAATCATACGATCGATTAACATACATTCGAGAAGGGTCTGACACTCTTAAGTAAGCTTCAAGATCCGTCCTTGGGAATTCAGCCCCGTAGAGGATCGCGATTATGCATGTCGAGCGGTTGGGATCAGCGGTGTGTAGGTTTAAAGTCCATACTATCTCCAACTTTGGATCATTCCCATCTAAAGTAATTCTGACAAAGTATGAAGGAAATTTACTTTCGTAGACTGAAAAATCAGTTATGTGTTGTGAGATGGCAGTTGCTGTTTGAGGGTTGAATCTCCTCGATAAAAAAGAAACCTGCTTAGCTTCTTCTAACGTCACCGTTCGCCATACTGACATATCTTTTGATCGAACAATAATGTCAGTAAAAAAAAAAAGTGCTAAACTTTTGTTATCGGTTTCTTTTTGAATATATAACTTTTTTTCTAAAGTATGAATTAGTGAACGTAATGTTATGATATTACGGCTTCCTTTTTTTCCCTGAAATATTATCCCCCCCAAAAAAAAAAAAAGGAAAGAATTTTACGCAAGAGAAACAATAATTCAGCAAAGTCATTCAATAATAGCCTTAACACACCATTTACTAGAACTTTATCCATGAAACTTTTTCTTAATTTTATGAATTACAAATATGTTCTATGAATAAAACACTTAAATACACATGCAAATGCATCTAAGCAAGTTCATTCTGGCTTAATTTATTTCCATTACGTTCAAACTAGTATATCCTGGATCCCAAATTAAATGCATACAAAGAGAGAGAAAACGTTTAATATACTCATTGCACTACAAGGCATAGGAATTAAATAATTTAGCTTGTCCAGTTGAATTCCTAAAATGTATAATGTAACTATATCAATAATAAAAGCAGTGATTGCCATATATCCAAAAAATTAATAAAAATAATAAAAAAAAACATGAAGAGGACAGAGGAATAAAGAAATAAAGAGACCTAAAAGAGAATACTCAGCATTGTATTAAAAGTGGCAAAAAAAAAAAATTAAAATGAAATTAAAAATTAATACATCATAAAATCATTATCATGTAAAAATTAAGCCATATTGTTCTTAATATAAAATTCTTTTTTTTTTGAGATTTAATTTTTATTGATATTACTTGACAATAATTGTTTCGACTATATCAAGTGACTAAATAAAATTTAAGTACATATGTATAGATATGTATGCATACAATGTTTATTATTAGGATTATTATAGGACACCTTCTCTGATGTGTGTAATAGCCTATACAATCACTATATATGAAGGCTAATCTGTTAAAAAAGAAATACATGCTGTCGAACACTGGACATGAATGTGCATTTTGCCTTTTCAACGTTTTTTTTTACCTTTGCGTTGCGATTATTATCATCTAACGATACCATTTATACGAGAGTATTTCAGTCATTAACGTCATAACCATAACAAAAAAATGCACGATTCCAAATTAAACAATTGAAAAGTATAGCGTGTCCTTGGTAAAAACAACAACCGAAAGGGAAAAAAATGAAAAACATCGTTATAATTTTTGGTTATAGATCGTTGCTTAAAAACAACGGTATTCTCTATTAGAAAAGTGAAAATGAAAGTAAGGGGGAGGGGAAAAAATAGTAAAAACAGACGGCAAGTAAAAATAATACAAAAGAAATGAATTACTTTATATGTAAGATCATGCCCTATAAAAACAGTTGACATGCAATTTATTAGTAAATGCCAAAACAAGAACATTTTTAACTTCTCGTGTAAACTATAAGGAACTTTCGCCTTATAATAGAATCTCGCCTCAGAATTACCACTTCCCCTGGGATTTAATCAACATTGTATGTATAGTTCCCTAGGGGGAAGCCCTTAAATATTTAAAAAAGCGCGTTCTATTAAATTTAATGAGCTTAAAACGAAAGCATACAGAAATAAAAATGACGAAAGCAAAGAGTGAGGAAATGAAAAAAAAAAAAAGGAATGAATGTAAACATAAACTATTTAACTTTCCTTTTTTAAAATGGATGTGTTAGGAGCATAGGATGACATTAAAATAGGGGCTGTAAAGCAACAACGCGGAAAACCCATCCCCAAGCACCATAACATAACAGATTATTAATTTATTAGGTGGGGTCGGCCGAATTATCTGGAAAAGAAACTGATGCCGTTTAGTGATTTTTAAAAAAATCCATATAATGAATTGGATGTTATTTGGTTCTTTGTTTTTTCAAGGTTCCATGACTCAAAGTAAGAAAAAAATTTTTAAAGAATGAAAATAGAAAGATGCGAATGCATTATTGATATTTATTATTCTTATTCTTATTATTTAATTGGTTACGCCATTTGACGAGGGATCAGTATATAAAAGATTGCAACCATCGTCGGCGACAGCAAAGATATTAAAACCGTTGCGTCTTTGGCCGCGGAAACTCCTATTCCGCAGGAAATGGGTAAGAATACAAAAAACGAGAAACGGTAACATATCAGCAAAGATTTAAAAAAAAAAAAAAGGAGAGTTCAAGGTATAGATGAATGAAAGGAACTCTGTTCCACCTAGAGCTCATAGCTTTTATGTTATATTTAATAAATAGGTGCATAGCTTTTCTCCTGTTTGATTCTTTTTCTCTGAAAAAAAAAGACAAAAAATATCCAAAAACATAAGCAAGCTAGCACACTCCCCCACTCCTTAACGGAGAATAGAACCGTTTTTATTATTACAATTATTTATGTATTTATTATTATTTCATGATTACAGCAATGCGTTTTTTTTTTAAAAAAAAAAAATTAAGCAATCGCGTTGACACTCGGGCTCATCAACCGATTCCCCGGCGACACCTGCGACTGCGGTGGTGGGGGTAGCGGGGCATTCAACCGTTCCTCTGGCACAAGGGGCTGGACCAAGGACGTTGGCGGTGTCATTAGGCCGTTCACGGGAGCCAATACATCACATTCGCCCCCTCCCCTCCTCCCCACCGGCGCACAAGTAGGCGTACCGTGTGTCCACCCCTGGTGTGTTGACACAAAGGCCATTCCCCATACCGCCGAGACTGTGACTGGTGTACGGGTTGGGCACATTCATCGTGTTCGCGCTCGGGGCGCATTCCATCATAGCCGTCCAGCACGCTTGGCCACCGGCGTTGGCGGCCCCGGCGGCCGCGGTGGGGGCGAACAGGGTGGGCCCTTCGCCAGGGTCCTTGCCGAGGGCGTGTCGGGCCGCGGCGTGGCCGTCGCCGGCCGTCCGGGTGGCCGCGCCCCGAAGGCCGCCAGGGGGCCCTCCTCCCGCCCCTGTCGCTGGGTCGACCCAGACAACCGCCGGCATGCCGCAGGGCGCCGTGAGCAGCGGGCCCGCAAAAGGCAGCCCAGGCTGCCCGCCGAACACCGTCGTGAAGGGCCCAGCGAGCGACTGCGGCGGGCTCTTCGGGCCGCTGTCGGCGTAGCCGCGTGGGAGGTAACAGGGCCGCCCGGCAAAACTCGGGACGCTCATAGAGGCGTACGAAAGCGGCGGCGGCGGTGGCGCAGGCAGTGCGCGGTGGTAGCCGGCCGGAAAGCGCTTAAGGATGTGGGGGTCGGTGGGGAATGGGTAGCTGTTGGTAAGCCGTTGTTTGTACTTCGCCTGCTGCGTGATTTTCTCGAGAACAAGGGGAACCTTCGGGACGCAGCGCAGCAGCTCACGCGGGATCTCCTGGATAAACAATGGGAGCTGAGAGACCTGGGAAGGCGCGACCACCCATACGCAGTTCACATCGCAGAGTATGCGCTTCGTGAAGGAGAGGATCGCCTGAAGGGCACCAGCATTAATCCGGACAAAGGCACAGGTGCGTTCGCGGTTATGACACTTCACGTCGTGGACGTAAACTATCTGGCCTTGCTCGTTGCCGATGGCCCTCAGCAAAGCCTTGATATCACTTGCCAAATAAGTGCTAGGAAGCTGGCCTACAAACACCCCAGCCGCCTCCTCGGCCACAATTTCATCAGGAACAGGCTTGGGTTGAAGAAAATTACGGAAAAAAAGCGGCTTAGCGCATAAAGGAGGTCGCATAATGACCGAGTAAACATTATCGGAAGGGGCCGTGTTCCGGCTAACGTGCCCGATATTTTCAAACTGCGGCGGTAAAGAGCCATCTCGGTAGCCTGGCGAGGCTTCGATGCAAAATCCATCCTCCGTGGAAGTGCCATTGCTGGGTTTCGAGACTTCGCCTGTATGACAAGGGGGAGTTCAAAAGTGATCGAAGGACTATCATCAATGATATTTTGGATATCAATGTTGCGTAAGTTTATCAAGCTCTCTACTAAATCGCTACCGATCTGTTTGTGGTTCTCCGCATCATCATTGAAACACATCTTTTTCTTGTTTTCTTCCAGCACGCTTGGAAAAAGCGGCAAATTGTAGTAGTCGGAATGGGTGTCGAATGACAGTAAGGATTCGTTTTCAGCGCGCTGCATTACCTTAGACAACTTAAGTTAGAATTTGCCAAATAAGTGAACGAAAAGAAAAAAAATGAATACAAAGTACAAGTTCAACCGATCGAAAAATAAAAAAATCGTGCAAGAAACGCGTGTGTATGTGTCTTGTAAAGGGGCAAAGAGATCGTTTAGGTGACAGAGAAACGTTAAAGACACACTCTAAGAAATAGATGCTAAATACCTTGAGGAAAAAAAACGGAGAAAGTGCTAAATATAAATATATATCTTTGGTTCTCGAGAAGCAATGGAAATATATAAGTAGCCCGAAGCTTTGTGCTATTTTTCTGAAGATAGGCAAGCCCTGATAAACTTTACAGTGTGACTCTGTAAAGCACAAGTTCGAGTTCTATGTCAACAATGAGAAAAAATATCCAATAAATATGGTAATCGAAACAAAGCAGAAAAATGTCGAAAACTTTCAAAAACGTAAAAGAAAGCAAGAAAAAGTGTTCAAATACACAAGAAGATAGTGGAAAGGGTGATATATGTATAATAAAGTTCTTTTTCCCGGTAAAATAACAATTCCGTTGTGAATTTTTCAACTGTGATAAAGCTGTATCAGGAAGCCAATGTTTTGATTAATTTAGAAAATTAAAAGTCGTCGCGGCAGAAGCGGCTGATAAACGTTCTCAAAATGTAAAGAGTGAGTTTGAGACGCACTTCGATGTCTGAAATCCGGTCGCTTTAGTGTTCGTGGTGATGAGAAAGCTTGAGTATATATTATACAGCTGTTGGATAAAGTGATTAGGTGATTGGGAAAGAGGATTGAATCTGAGAATGTATAAAAACCTCTTTGCAGTGGAAATTTCTTGGAAAAAATTTTTCTTACTCTATAAAATTTTCAAACAAATATGAAGAAATATATACGGATGTGAATCAATAGATGATTGCTTAATCCTTCGAGGGAAAATATATACTAAGCAACAAATAGAAGGTGAGCAACAATTATCGAAAGCCTTTCTTTTTTTACAAAAAGATTAATGCAAAGCAGACTTCGTTTTTTATCTTATAGACGATAAGATTGGATCCAAGCTGGAAATTTTATGTGTTGGTTCAGCTTTTCTTTGCAAGATTCGTTGTCTTAAGAAAAGGAAAAAAACCTTATTCACCAGTCAAAAAAAAATAAAGGAAAAAACACGGAAAAGAGGCGACAGTGAAAGAAAAGACTACAAGGATAAATCGAGGATGTAAATCTCCAAAACACATCAATTTTTTTTTTTTTTCGAACACCCCTTTGCCTATATTTTTGCACATCTTAGTTATTGCTGTTTTTTCGCTTACACAGAGCAGCATATATCTTCTAATAATATGCATAAAATCACCGATTCTGTCTCACGCAGAATTGAGAGGACCTTTGCCTCATTCGCTTGTTTCAAGCATGGGGATATAATTTACATAATTAGAATCTTCATTTTGATCCTTTCTTTTGTCATTTTTATTTCAAGTCTCCCCTCCCCCTTTTTTTTTCTTCTCTTCGAGGAAGAAAAAAAAAGACAACACGAAAAAAACCTTCTCCCTCCTTGCATGTATGGTGCTACGCGGCGTGCACTAATGCCAGCATCTCCCTCAAGCCTTTTCGTTCCACCCCCCTTTTACCGCCGCCACGAACTACCCCTCCGGAGACTCGCACGGCACCGACGAAGTCTGGCCCTCGTCCGTCCCGGCCCAGTAGTTCTTCAACAGGAAGTCGATCTCGCCACGGACTTGCTTAAGTCCCACGCGGAGGGACTGGCAGTCATACGAGACGCCCATCATGGCCGGCCGGCGCACCTCCGAGACGGCCCGCAGGGACGCCATCACCTCCGGCTCGACGGCGCACCCGCCGCTCTCCTGCCCCCGGCGGGCCCCCCAGCGGCCATCCCGGCGGCCCTTTCGCGCCCGCCTTATTCGGCGAAGACAGGACGGCGGACCGGCCGGCGGTGTTCGACGGCGCCATCAGGGCCGCGGTGTGCAGGTTCGCGCCGCGGTTCCCTCGCCGGGTCACCTCCCTGGAGGAGCCCCACATCGGCGTCGCGGCATCGACGCTGAGCACGGACTCCTCGCCCACCGCCGGGCAGACCTCCTCGGCGCGCAGGGGCAGCAAGCGGACGGTGTACTGCTCCGGCCGCAGCGGCCGCGCATGACGGAAGTCCTCGGCCTCGCTGTCCTCGCAGACAATCGTGGCCTTCGCGGCGACGTCGGCGGCGGGCATGGGGCCGGCCGTCTCGGGGGCCGCCGCGGGGTGGGAAGGGCCCCCGCCGTTCGTGCCCGAGACGCCGCGAAAGACGCGGCCGCAAGAGCTCATGCGAGGGAGCTCCCGCGACATCTGCACCGCTGCAGCACCCGCCTCGACGTCGATATCCACATGCGGCACGAGCACGTTCAGAGGATTTTTCAGAAAATACTGCCGGCATGCCTTGCCGCGCTCGGTTCGCACTATTTGCTCTTCCGCGGCGGCGCCATTGGCCTCCCCGCGATGGTGCTTATTTCCTACCTTCAACGATGACGCGGTGGACGCGATGTTGGCACGGGCTACCGGCATGGAAGAAGTAGGAGAAGCTCCTTGTAAGGCGAAAGTCACCCCATCAGACGTACCTGTGGTACTGTCGTCTGCGTGATTGAGCCCGCGCAAACGCTTAGAAAACATCCACACGATTTCTTCCACGAGCTTTGTCTTCAGCTCGAGCTTGGCGCTGGACGAAAACAGCTGAAGATCATAAGTGATGGCAAAGGCATCAGCGGATCGATCGATGCTCTCGCACCCGTGCGACGAGTTTCTACAGTACACTGCCGAAACGAGATTCTGCTTGTCCTGCGCAGTGGTTCCACCTTGTTCACTACGTGAGTTATTTAAGACTTGCGCAATAGGCCCCTTCAGTGGAGCACCCTGGCTCGTCTTTTTCTTATCGCCCGAGCGACTGCGCCGAGAAGTCACCGCTGCGGCGGCACTGCTCCACTTATCGCGAGTTGACAAGCCATTTTCCGAGTTTGCGGCATGCTTTTGCGGGTTTTGATTCTGATGCTGGAGCTCCTGCTGCTCCTTTGTTTTGCGCTCAATGAAATTCGCTGGATTGTTAGAAATCTCCTCCAAATCCTGCTTCACGCGTCTTTCCATCACTTCCTCCATCTCCTCTCGCAGTCGATTGAAATCGTCTGCCCGCACCTCGGCGCAAAAGGTGTTCCAATTTTGCGTGTGCTCAGGCGAGGTGATAGCCTCAAGGTAGAATACCCCGCATTTGGGCTTCTCCCCGGGGAGATCTAAAAAGAGGTCCGGCACAAAGAGATGTGTACTTTTGCAGCTATTGAAGTCCTCCAGAGATTCATAAAGGAGAGTATCTCGTGCACTGGGCATCGGCGTCGCCAGGCTCGATAATTTCCCACTCCCACTTGAGATATCATCAGTTTCTTTCGACGCCGCGGCCCAGACTCGGAGTTTGAAGGGCAGGACGTAATTTTCGCTTAAGTTCAAGATCAGCGTAACATGAGCCGGCTCGGTCAGGGTCAAGCTCTTGCAAAACAGTGTAGTGCTACCACCGCGTTGTAGACTGCCTGTAAATCTCCGCTGTAAAGTAAAAAACGGAATTGCCTCCAAGGATTGCAACTCCTTGTCGGAGCGAATGTGCAGCTTCCATACACCCTTGTTATAGAGTTGAGGTATGCACGCACCGTCCTGTTGGCTAGTAGGGGACTGCAGATCCTTGGTGCATGTCTCCTCGCTGCCGTCTTCTTGCGGAGTCTCCATGGAAGGCATGTCAGCACGTGAGACGTAGGCGTATGCGAGCATCAGGTACCCTCGCTGGTTTGGGAACAAATGTCGTCGCACCAAACGACCCTGGTCACCACAGCCGAGATTTGCCCCGTTGTCTAAATCAAGCAGGAGAAGCTTAGTGAACTGGAGGATCGAGCCACTGGCTGTTGGACAATTTACATCGTCCATCATAGGCGACTTAAACATGGAGTTTGTGCTAACCCCACCCGCTCCGGCCTTGCCACCGCCAGCGCCGCCACGGCCAGATGCGTTGGTGGCAGGATTGGCGTAAACGGCTGTGCCAGCCTTGAGGTTACTTTTCTGAGACGCAACAATTGTCCCACTTGGGGGAATCTTTCGGTTCGCGTACGAGTCCTCCGTGTACGGCAGAGCCGACAAAGCCGCTGTGATACAAGTCGGTGACGACAGTTTGAGAACTCGCTTAAACCAGATTGTCTCTTCATCAGCATGCTCTACGGCGGGGTAGACGCCGGTGTCGACGATATAGCTAAAGTTGGTGCCCTTAAGCAAATCACTCAGGTCCGATTTCAGGCTCAACACGCCGTGTGAGAAAAAAGTGACGGTGTCGGCAACACTCATGGCCTGCACTGTCACACGGAAAACGTGGTGACCGGGAGTTAAATACAGCTCCGAGCTGGAGACGTCCCCGAAGCGGTATGAAAGGGTGGCTGCATTCGTCAAGGGCTCCGCCAGGTCCCACTGGAAAAGCTCGAGTTGTATGATACCAGTGCGTGTTATCGGTTCTTCCTCACAGAGTGAGCCATCAGGGAAAGTGCAGCTGATGCCTGAGGGTTCGTTTGTTTTGTTTTCCACCTCGTTCAAGGGTGCCGTGCCTTTTGCTTCCCTTTCACCGCTTCTCACGACGACCGCCACCTTTTCATCACTTTCACACATTACACTGAGCCACATCGTCACGCTTGTCGTAGTAGGTATCTTTGGACTTCCTGAAGAAGCAAACGTTAATGTCGGAGTCAATGTCGAAATCGAAGCTGCTCTAGTTCGAGGCTGCTTCTTGTAGGTGCCGGTCCAATGGGCTTGCGAGGCTGGATTCGCCGCCGCCGCCAGGGCAGCCAAAATCGGGCCGACGGTGGTGGCGCCGTCCAGCACAACCTGGTTGGGATATCGCTGATTAAAGCAGCGAAACACAACCAACGTGTCAAACAACTCGGTGAGCTCTTCAAAGGTGAACCAGCACATCGAGACCGAGTCGTTAGGGCTGCAGAGCGACTCCAGTGCGGCGTTGGCGAGCACATCACAGACGTCCTTGGCCTCGAGCTCGCGCTGGAAGAGGCTTTTGTCAGGGAAGACCGCGCGCGGTGTCGTCACAAGGCACAGAGCGAGGGTGTTGCGAAACGGCACGACGTGGGTGACGGCGTAGAGCTGTGTGGAGGGGGGGGACAACGGGTAGGCTGGGCAGGCCGTCCGAACACCGCAGATAATCGTTGACGCTGCGTTTAAATTCGCCTCCAAAGGATTTGGCACGTCGGCGCGGTCAGGTGAGGCGCCCTCCTTAGGAGCCGATCTAGGCGTCAGCAAATTTTTGGCGATCTTGGGGGAGGAGGCCTTTCTTGAAGAGCTGAAGGCTTCCACCTGGGCCTTGGCCTCAGCTGCAAGTTTCGCGCTCTTAGCTTCCTCGCCCTCTGGGACATCTGTAAGGGACAGTACATTTTTCTCCATCCCATCTTTCACAGTCTTCCGGGAGGCAGACGTCGCCCGCTGCCACTCGAGGAGTAGTGCTGCACACTCCACAGGGGCTTGTGTCGGCTTCAAAAACTGCGGTACCCAATTCCCCACCAAATATGTCAGGATTGCCTCCGGGAACGCTTTCATAACATGTAGAGGCAACGAGCCCCTATCGTTGCCGTCAGCGTGTATTGCCTTGAAAATTGCCTTGAACAGAATTGCTGGCCAAAGCTCCCTATAGGAAGTGACGGTGAAGTATGGTCTACCCAGCGCGTCCACCAACAATGCGTCGTCAACAAGTACCTTGCGGTAGGCATCTTTGATGAAAAGCTTCACTGCGTACTTGCCGAATGGATTATAGACAGGATGGCAAGTACCAGGGGCGTGAGGATGGATGAGCTCCCAGAGATAGTTCTGCTTGGACACCAGGTGCTGCGAGCACTGCACAACCATCAAAGCGCTGTTGAACGCGCTCATGAGGAATGGCGGCATGTGATCAAGCGCCTCTAACTGTGCCACACGTGTCAATTTATGTCGTAAAGCTGTGCTATAACGTGAGCCACAAGCCTCGCCAGGGGTCTCCGCACAACCAAAAACGTACGTCGGATCATAAGGCTCCATGAGCACCGGCAGCTTTCTGTACCGCCTGATTGCCTCCTCGCTCTCCATGGATTGCCAAGAAGACCAGTCCTGACCTACCAGGTCCTTTTTCGTACTGACCACCTCAAGATACAACTGATGGAGAGGGACAGGGGCCTCTGTGGTAGACACAGCTTGAGCCTTCCCGCGCCGCTGCGAAGCATTGCTTCCGACACTAAGGACGGATGCTCCATCGGGTATAGAAAGGCGATTTTCATTTTCCACAACCTCTGACGGCTGAAGCAGCTCCTTGGGGGCGTATGGGTCGATAAACGGCGTCGCATTTCGATGTACCACTGGCTGAAAGGGCTTGGAGATATCCACAGGACGCTCCCAGCGAAGGGTGGGCAAATCCTCCTTGGGGATGAATTGAGACAGCTCCGACTCTAGAAAAGATGCGAGGGTCGCACGACCCTCTGCATCTACAAACGACTCACTCGCCCCGCCCCCATCCTTATGCCCCGCCCCTTTCCAAGAGTGCGTTTCTTTTGGAGTTTTCAGCATAAGGGCTGCTAGAGTATCGCCCTTGCCTCCATGCATGGACATCCTTCTGGTCGCGATCAGGGACGCCCCCCAGTTTTCCATGGCGATTTGATCGTCATCCCAAAGCGGGAAGATGGAAGGAGCTACACTATTATTCGTTACTGCAGTTCGGGGAGAATCCTTTGGTTTGAGTCTAGGCAATGGCATTGGGCCTTTCAAATCTCTCTCTCTCTATATATATATATAAATAACAAGATGTATTTTGAAGACTTATGCGTATCCTGTGCTTAAGTGCATAGAAGCGATAATATTATTGAAATTGTCATTAACGAACAGAAACTGACCCAAATTAAAAATATAGAAAATACGTCATCAGGAGACCGCCCACGGATTATTTATAATTTTATATATATTATTATTGTACTTAATGCGTGACCCTTTCAAAAAATATAGTTTTGATTGAAATTATTCTGGTAAACCTTAACAAGGAAAAAATAACCTCACATCAACCATTACCGCCAATGCTGCCTTTCCTCACATTCTAATTTATCAAAACACTAGTCAAACCCTATCTACACAGCTGAAAGCAAGAGGTAATCCTTACATTACACTGCTGAATAAATCTTGGAAGAGTTCCCATGCATTTAAAGAGAAAGAATATGCGCAGTAGCAAAAAAAAAGAGCATGGAACAAAGTATCCCAGAATGGGATAGAGAAACAACTACATATTCAGTTATTTTTAAGAGTTCATCCTTATAACAATGCAGCTGCAATAAACTGAAGAAAAGGTGCTAATAAAAAAACTTTTAGAGTTTCAATCCCAACCACATACTTGGTTTAGTTTTTTTTTTTTTGCAATTAAGACCACCATCAGAAAAGTTGTATCTCAGTACAAAGGAAAAGGAGACTAGGAAGAATATCTGCATAGTAATAGTAAGTGAAGCTCATAACTTATTGTCCATTCCACCAATCAGACTTTGAAAAAGGCAAAGCAAGTCCCGCCTTGAGGCATCAGCAACGAAAAACAAAACAAAAAACTGAACAGAAGCGCATCAGGAGCCCACTACGCCGTTAGTTAAACAACTTTTCTAGAACATTAGCAATATCCCCACGGCATTCCGCCAGAAGCTGCAGCAGCTCATCGTCGTTGAGCGTAGTATCAATGTTCATAGCGCGAAGCTGCTGAAGCTCCTCACGGTAGCGCTCCGGTCCTGACAGCGAGGCCGACGGCGAGGGAATCAAATCAAAATCATCCGCCTCGTCCTCGTCGTCAATTAAGCCCTGGCAATAGGGGTGAACCGTGTGCATGGGTCCCGATCTCTCATCCATCTCCGGCGGCACGTAATCTGGTGGTAACTCCTGCAGCGATTTTAGGGCTAGCTCCTTGCACCTTGCATCAAAGAGGCTGCGATTTTTGCGATACATCACCAAGGCTTCGACGTTGGCCGGGGCACCGGAATCCTTGGGGTCGGGATCACTAAGCAGCGAGATGATGGAAATCAGAACGGAGTAAATCGACTGAACGGGCGTCCAGCGCATCATGGCGCTCTCCTCGGTGTTCATCTCGTCTACCCCCTGGTGGATGCAAGATAGAGATGCACACACGGCCGTCTCCATACACATTTGGGTGCCAAAAGCTCGATAAAATACGGAAACTCGGCGGCTCCATCGGGAACTCATTGGTGAATAAAAGAAGGGCTTTATACTGGCCTCCCTCATAAGGGGTGTTTTGGGGACCAGCGAACCACACCGTCCAGTGGTAAATATTTTTTTCAGCCTCTATACGAAACCCAGCCGGGGGGTTTGCCGTCATCTCGCGTAGCTGCTTCTGAAGATGCGGAAGCGCTGTCATGGTAGTTTTAAAAAATACCAAAAACAACTAAAAATCAACCACTGAATTTATATACTTTTAGCTGAATAAAAAATATTTAAAGCTTCTAATAATAATAATAATAATAATAATAAATATATATGCAGACGTTTTTGAAAGTAAGCCCGTTATCAAATGTGCTGGGCTGCAGTAGCACCAACAAAAGAACGAATCAAGCAGGGGCAAAAAAGGGTAACCAATATATTTATATACCTGCATACATTATTTTTCTAAATTGTGTTAAGTAGCTTAATCTAGTATAAATTTTGCAGTTCCACAACACATTGCCAGAATTACCTTTTTTTTCATGGAAAAACTGAATACGTATCAACATGTTAAGTGAATCTAAATCTTGATATAACAAAATGCACACCTTTGTCCTCTGTAATATAATTTGAACCCATGACAACCCGTAAGAGAAAAAAAGACACACAATTTCTGTTAACTGCTCTAAAATACTTCTTACCCACCCCATTAGGCGTTTTGCAGTACCAGTGTTTAAGGAACCCTATACCGATTGCAGGCCATCAGAAAATTGGAAATACACAATAGTTAGTTAAATAAAGTAGTCCTGTTCATGTTAAAATAATTTCCTGAATCTTCCACAAGAGAAAGCACATACACCCTCCCTCCCCCCAAATAGAAATAATCTCAAAAAAAGAAGCCAGACATAATTACATAAAAGTAACTCTTATCGGATCAACTTGTGTTCTACACTACATAGGAAATCTGGCGCACGCATAAGTATCATCCTCCATGCGGTATAACTAACCCCCTTCCCCTTCACTTGCTCTTTAATAGTCGTCATCGTCGTCGTTAATATCACCATACTGCCAGAGAGCCTTGTGCTCACGGCGCGCGATTTCCTGCAGAGCCTCATGTTGCTTGTAATCGGATGGATACAAGGAGGCTGTGCGTTTGTCCAAAATTGCATAGCCATGCTGGAGAAGCGTCTGGCTAAGCGACGCTGCATGGCCCTTTGCCGTAATTGTATAATAAACACTGTTCGTGTTATCCTTGTACATCGGGCGTGCAACGATGTCCGCGTTGGCGTACTCATACACGGCATCGGCCGCCCCATGGATGGTCATGGAGGCAGGTAATTCCTTCTTGAGGAATGCAAGAAAGGCCTGCTTGGCGAACGGCGGTGTACTCCGAACGGTATCATACTCCCGAAGCACCGGGACAGCGCGAATATGCTTGGTAGAAACGGCGCTTATGTTGCCAAAGTCAATGTAGTGAACCTCAACAGTCTCCTTGCCTTCCGAAAGGCGTACAACCCTTGCACGGCACCAGAGCTTCTCAGGCTTGTACTCCGCGACCACGAGCTCACCTTTTTTCTTTGGCGTGTACGCGCTGGCGGCCGCCGTGCGATCGAGAAGCGCCTGAATGTCACCCTTTACCTCGTCCACCTCGGGGCCGTACTCTTGCAAATACACGGAGAGACCATCATGGCTAACCTCGGAAATGACGTAAGGCGTTGGGTAGGAGGCGTCATCGGCGATGCGCACGAGCTGGGAGGCGTTCTCGGCACTTTCCTCCATCTTCCTCTTCGCCGCGCGCTGCGGGATGCCTCCTTCGCCGGACCAAATGTTCTTCTTCGTCCGTCGCGCGGCCTCCTCGGCGGCGACGAGCTGCTCGGCAAACGGCAGGCGATCCGCATTCCCGACCGTCGCCAGCCCTTCTTGCACCAACGCCAAGGACACGTTCGCCCCACTTGGCAGCACCACGCTTGAGATGAAGTTCCCACCACGGTCGGAGGCGTACACTTGCACACGCACCTCGCGCTGTTGGATTAGACAGATGACAAAGTCCTTGGCCTCCTCGGCAAAAGGGTCACCCTGCTCGCCCGGCCGAAGCGCCGCGTTCGGGGCAATCACACCGGCAAGCTTTAGTGGAATCTGGAAGTTCTCCTTTGGGATGTAAACCCGAAAGGAGGTGGGCCCAAGGACCACGTCCACGACCCCTTGCAGCACCGGCGGCCGATTGCCCTGCATCCCACGCTGTAAAAAGCTGAGGTAGTAGCGGCCCTTGCTCTCGCCTAGCCGGCCGAGCTCCATCACGATGACCGTCGGGCGAGGCTTATCGCTGTGAAGGCCCTTCTTGCGCTCCTTCGCGTGCTCCTCGGCGAGCTGCAGGAGGTTGGCGCTTTCGCAAACGTCATTTCGCCCAAGGGAAAAGACCGCGTAGCCTTCCTCCAGCAAGGCGGCACCGATGTTAACGCCCGTTTCTAGAATCGTTATCGAGGCCGAAGGGCGAACCTCCTTCGTTTCTGGTATAACGCGTGCGTAGTCGACGTTCACGACGACCTTCTTGCCGAGAAAACGAGTTCGCAAGAACTCCTTTGCCTCCCAAGTGTGATCCTGGTAGGTCACGCGGCACTCCGGCGCGCCACCGTCCTGGTCGCGCGTGATATTTCTGCTCGCGCGAACTCCACTTAGGTTAAGCCGCGTGTATCGCTTGGTGTTCTCCTCCCGCACAACCACCATATCCCCATGCACAACCTGCATAAGCCGGCCAATAAAAATCCGCGGGCCTGTGTAGGAGCCCCCTGATACGCCGTCCGCGCTCAAGACGAGAACCTCGCCTTTGGCCGTCTTCGCGGGCTCATTAGAGATCTTGCTTTCTGTACATGGCCCCTGCGTGTAGGACGCCGTCCCGTTAGCATCGACGCTCTCCACAAAATTCTTCCAAACTCCGAGCCTTTTTTTTTTGGCCTCCGTCTCCGCCTGCACCAGCTTGACGTACCGCGCTGGCATGGACGGGGCCTTGCCGTCCACTTTAGATAGCCCCTTGGAAAGAAGCTCCTCCTGAAAGCTGTGCTTTTTCGAGATCACAGAGATGAGGATGTTTCCGAGATCATCGGTGCCGTCAAACCGGACTTGGACGTTTCTATTTAAAAGAAAGTGCTCTGTGTGAAACTTTGCCTGCAAGGCGACTTCCTCATCCAGCATCGAGATGTCCTGAAGACCTGTCAAATGAACAGAAATCTGCGTATCCCCAAACTCCTGAGCGGATATCACAAAAATCACCGCAGAGAGCACGTGCTCAATGCGCACTAACAGCTCCTTTCCTTTGTAATCTTCCGCGAGCTTCGTGAGCTCACTGACGGTCAACTCTCGCATCTTCCGGACGCGAGTCGCGGCTTTCGGGTGAAAAATCCCCTTTTGTTCCTTTTGTGCGGCCTTCATGAGGTTCATATACTGGTCCTGAAGGTCCCTTTCCATCTTTTGCGGGAGGTTCTCGCAGACCTCGGCGAGCCCAGCCTCCAAGAGCATCACTGAGGCGTCCTTGCCCGTGAGGAGCTGAAGGCGACCGGCGCTGTGTTTAAGCTCCTCGAGGACGTAGTCCTCCTTAAACTTAACGGGCTTGCCAATAAAGGCCGCGCGAATGAGCTCCGCGGCGTCGCGCGCGCACGGCTCCTCCGGCCCGAAGCCCCCTGACAGGTTCCGCCTGGCTTGCTTTGGGGCCTGAATATAACTAAGTGAAATTTGCTTAAGCGTCGGGGAGCCATCGGGGACGAGCGGGGGCTGCATAAGAATCAGCCGATCCGCGTTTACAACCGCAAAGACTACATAGGACATTGAATGAAGCTGAACCTGTGAAGATAGAGAAGCTCCCAGAAAAGGATGAATAATGAAAACGATAATAATAATTAAAATCTTAATAATTAGAAAAAAAAAGAATAGCTTTTAGTTTTTCCGCTAATAATAAAGATCTGAAAAATCATAAAGTACCCAAAAAAAGAAGAAAAAAAAAGAAAAAAAAACGTGTCGACAGTTTCCAAAACTTTTTAAAAGACATATTCCATACGAATTGATGAAGTAGAATTATGGCGCACCCATGGACAACACCAGTAATAATAATTCCTCCCCCACACACAACACAAAAAAAAAGACTCAATAGGAAAGGATTGAGCCCGATAAGGAACTAATTCTCAGCCCTCGATCTATGTTGTGAGACCTCCTATTAGAGAATACGAGGGAGGGGTCAAAAAAGGGATGAAACTGTGAATTAGCAAATAGTAATAATAATCATATTCTACAAAGGATAAAAATGTTGATTTTGTCTTTAAAAAGAGAAAAAATCCACCCTCAATGCTCCTTCAGCAAGCCCATGGCACGCATTTCTGCGTCCAAATCACGCGGCAGCGGCTCTTCCACTTGGTTAAATGCCGTCAACGGGTACCCCGGCAGGAGAAGATTCATTGTTCGATCCCGAAGCTTATAGGCCTCTCGAAGGCCGCTGCTGTAGGACTGTGTAATCAACCTTCGATGTGCGGCCGAGAGGGGGGCGAAAAAAGGCAGCACACTCGAGCCTAGCGTACTCCACATCGCTACGAAGGCCAGAATCGCCGCCGCGCGAACCTTCGTCGCGCAGTGGTCCGCGCACGACTGAAGAACGCGAACGACGCGCCGCAAAATCGCCCCTGTTAGCGTGCTCCCACTATTATTCTTATTGCTGTTGTTGTTTTTGGTGTTTGTTTGATTCCTTCCCCCGCGGCTTTGACGTTGGGGGAGCGCCGCGAGCCGCTCGAAGAGCCTGCCGACCTCGTTGAGAAGCTCGATCCATCCTTTTGTGGAATCCCAGCGCGCGGGTCCTTCCGTCCGTTGCCATGCTTCCAAACTCCCTGTCAGGCCGTTCAGGCAAAGGTCCAGCGGCAGGCAGCGGCCGTCGAGGGCCCCGCGCAGGGCCCACGCCGCCGCCTGCTGGACCTCGACAAAGCCGTCGTCAAGCCCGGCCCGGCAGCAACGAAGAAGTCGCCTCAGCCCCCGCGCGATCACCGGGCGCATCGCGCGAAGTTCAATTAAAGCCCGCAGCACAGCAAAGCCGCGGCGCCGCACGCGGTGGTCCGGCTGTGCGTCCTCCCTGCAGGCCTCCTCGACGGCGGCGAGCGGCAACGCGCAGTTTGGCAGCGCTGTTGGGGATTTTAACGCCACCCCCAGACGCCGTAGGGCGTCGTCGAGCTCCTCGCCGTCGGCACCGCCGTGGATAAGGCCCGCGATAAGGCCCCAATCGCCGCCGTCGGCGTCTCTTAAAGGCCCTGGACAGTCGCCAGGACGAAGACGGGACGCGTTGCTCGCTAAGAAGGAGCCGGACGAAAAATTAGCCCGCCACTGAGAAGGAGATCGCGCCTGCAATACACATCCCGCGGAGGCGTTCAAATCACTCTCCTCGCCGTCATCCACGCTATCGTCATGATGAAGATGAAGAAAATCATGATGATGAGGGTAATGATCGGTGTGAGAGGCATCTTTAACGCTGTTGAAAGTCGCCATCGACGGCGAGGTAAACGCGCGGCGTCCCTCCGCTAAAGGTCTAGCACCACTGAAAGAAACATCCCTATTACCCACCACCAGACGTGGGCTCTCCTTTTTCTTTAAGCTTCTAAAGCTAGTGGCCCTGATAATACCCCGGGTCTCGTTTGGATTCGGCATCCCGCGATAGGCAGCAACAGCAACGCCTCGTGAGCCTTCTTTTACATAAGCTCGAAAAGGGGCGGGAACGAGGTCCTCCCTACAGAAGCCCCCTTCCTTTTCGTCGTGGGAATGACGTTTTTTAGCCTGCTCGCTCGCCGTGAGTTCGCTCTCGAGATCGGGCAAAACTTTCTGCAGAGCCTCTCGAAGAGCGCCCTGCAGTTCCACTTCCAACGCCTGCACACCGTAATGAAAAGAGCCCGGGGCGACTGTGTAAAGAGCGGAAAGTGCGCTCTCGATAGCCTCCCACTCCCCACTCTCCCTACGCCTTCCTCCGAGCAAAAGCTGACGAGTTAAAACCGATAGCACGTGAGCCATCACTTTAGACCGCTGAAAATACCGAGAATGCTTTACAAAGAGCAATTGAAGAGCCTCGACAGCGCGCTTTCGCAGATTTAAGGTCAACGCCGAGACCACGCACTGTAAGAAGACCTCAAGGACAGCCTCGGCCTCTGAGGTTATAATAAAATGCGCAAGGAGTTGTTTAGACATTTTTCCAATGCCATCCTTGGTGCTGTTCGTGTTCACAATAAGAACCGGCACGGCCTCCGCGGGATAACGCCGCAGCCAACTCATGGACCGTTCATTTGGCTGCCCTATAAAAAACTCCAGTGCGGCCTCGCGTACGCGAAAATTAGGATCGTCGAGGTGGGAAATCATCGCTTTTACGCACTCCTCAAGCTCTTCCTCCGCTAAGTCTACGTAGATCTGTTTAAGCTGCTGAATAGCTGCCAGACGCGTCTGCCAATCTCGACTCGCAAGGGACTTGTTCAACCAGTCCCTAGCGGAATCCTCTTTTCTCGGCTGGGAAGTCCCCTCCAATTCGAACGGGGTAAATTCCTTCTTTTAAATTGGAAAAAGCCGTAGGTGGGGTCCTCGATGAAGTAGGAAA
>JAHSUH010004648.1:0-39116 GCA_025388415.1 Cynanchum wilfordii | reverse complement strand
ATCATTTGCCTGCCCCTGATGGTAGAACTTTAAGCAAATATATCTATATGCAGATCTTGAATATAAGAATAGCACCTTTATTAACCTTCTTTCTTTAGGAAATGTTGGATATATAGTGAATCTAGCATAGTCAACCTTCTCAGAGAAATAGCTTTCTGGAGCCCGAGGTTCAATGTTAAATTTCTTACAAAAAGGCACCCATCTCCTTGCAAATTCAGTGGTCTCAATCAGAGTTTTGAGTGTTAACAGGGAAGCACCATCATCAGAAATATAGCAAGAAACTTTCTCAGCAGGGTAATCAACAGAAAATATAGAAAGAATGGTATTTGACAACACAAGGGGAGACATGTTATGGCAGTCTGGAATACATATAAAGACATCAACAGAAGGTAGAGAACTTGGCTTCCCAGGTTCATTGTACCTGAAAGATTGAAGATCCTCAAGATTTTCAGTGCTATAAGATCATCAGCAAATATAAGAGAAAGAATTAACTGAAAAGTTTGCCTTGAACTATACTATCGGGAAAATATGAGCGGTGAAACCACTCAAGTTAATTAAGTGTTCCTTTGCCAATTATCTCTAGAGTAGTAGAGAACTGATCTTTTTAAATTCATCAGCCATTTCAAGATAAGAACAGTTTCCAAAATAATAATAATAAAAAACTAGAACATAACTTTTCTCCTTTTAAACAAGAATAATGCCCATGATTTTCATATTGGAAATGAAAAGGAGCATAGATGACTTATATCACATAATTTCTTTTACCTCATACACAACTGCTCAGGATATGTTTCCCTGTTCACTGGTTGCCACTTAGTGAGCTTCTCCAAGAAAGAGAATACAGATAACCAAGCTTCAGAGAACACCGAAGCCACCCAAAGCCCATATGCGTTATTGACAGGATTGCTAAACCGAAATCGCATAAAGAGAACCAAGACTATGAGGTAAAAAATAATGCTGAACCTAAATGGATGGATCTTTGACGGAGATAGTGGCACCTTCCTCGATAGCATTCCCCAATTGCTATTATCTCTAATAAACACAAACAACACTACTATTAGTTTCATTCTAGCTTTTTAATGCATAAAATTTGAATGTCAAATTATACAATGCAAACATCAAAACTTTAACAAATAATAAAAGCTATCTGATCTTACCAAAAAGAGCAAATATATGAATTATTCTTCATGTTTCATGTAGTTGCTTCAAGAAATATGAATTCAATTAGAGTGAAACTGCAGAGTTTTTTTTTTTTTTCTTTTTAAACTTTGTTAGCATAAGTATGAAGCTTTTCACACTCCTAGAAAGATCAACATAATCACTAAGTACTAACATCAGAGATCACTAGAATAGTGAGGACATTTGAGATATTAGTAATCATGATAGTAACCACCATGGTCAGAATACAGTATCACAATTATCAGGTAATTCATTTGAAATTCACATTTTCTTGTTTTTGGTAAAATGTATAAAATATAGTCTTTGGTGATTAATAGAACAAGGCAAAAAAAAAAAAAAAGAAAAGAAAGAAAGATAGAAAGTGTGCATGTGAATGCAGTGTCTACCATCGATCTTCATCTTTTAGAAGAGGAGTGACTTAACAGTTTCAACTAATCAATTATGCCCATTGTGGTATAGAGACATAAAGCAACCAAAATAATCCTCAAAAGATCCAAAACCAAAGTACCCGTATGAGATTATATAGGGTAATTTTACATAGAAAATTTTAAAATATTTCCTTAATTCAGTCTATGAAACTAGTTTTTTACTTATTTATTTTCTATGCAAACTCGAATGTACTATAAAATTCTCACTATAAAATAATCATTTTTCAGGAATTTATCCTGAATGCGTAGATTTTATAACCAGCAAAGTTTTTCAATGAGGAAGTTATGTTATAAGTATGATTAAAAGGTAAAATGAAAGAATAAAAGAGGGCACATTTAGTGTTACTTACTCAATGTTATTTCCAAATTAAGTAAACAAGAACTATTCCATCATAAAATATCTGAAATGGAACTATCATATGAGGAGAAATTAATTTGATATGAAAACCGCGGAGAGACAGAGAACTCATGATTTATTGCTGTGCATAAGGACAGAAACTTCCTTGTCTGATTGGCTCTGCCAATATAACATGAAATAAAGAATCGCATCAAAAGTTCTGCTTAATGCATGCAAATAAATCTAGAAGCAGAAAACAGTTAAAGCAAACCTATAATTGATTGATTGTTATTTTATATTTGATAAAGAGAGAAAGAGAATGCACAATTTATTACTATGTGTAGACGTTAATAAGGCAATAAATTCCTTCTGGGAGGTGCTTTATTTGATCAGTTCTACTAATAGAACAGGAAATAAAGCATCACACCTAGTATCTGCTTAAAATATGTTAATAATTTAGAAGCAGCATAAAGTTAAAGCAAAGTAATAACTGATTGATAGTTATTTTATTTTGAAGAGAGAGAGAGACAAAGGAAAAGTAAATTGGTATTAAAGCGTATAACACATAAACGAGAATGTATGCCTAAAATATATATATTTATCAAAAAAAGGGTACATAACCTTCTTACGTTTCTGAAAGCAGAATTTTTAACTCATCTGCATCTCCAGCATCAGGTTCTTCAGTAACACTTGTGTGATTTCCAGCTCTATACAATAGTGTTTCCCTAGCAAGCTTCCACTGAAGAAGCCTATCCTTCCACACAACAGACTTAAAACTCATGCTTCAAAATTATAGGTAGGTGCTCCAATATCTATGCTCATCAGAGGTAGCTCCTGCACAAATCTCGCACTCAATATGAAAAGCAACAACAAAAGATGATAAGCAAGGGTAAAGTGCACTTGCGATTGTTAAATTTATACCTCATCTAAAAATTTAAGCTAATATAGAGAAACTGAATTTATAATTTTAAACATTTATCACACCCCTTTGATAAATCAACTAGTTAATATGATAAATAAGAAATGGAATGCACAAGTAGCCGCTCAAGTTAGGATTTTTCATATTTTGTTAACAATTTTTTATAATCACACATAGATTCAAAATGATATTTATATATCAGGAGCCATTTTCAAAAAAATATATATCAAACCACTGTACGTACGTGGGAAGACTAAGTCCCTTCCAAAACTGAGAACATCCGGTAAGAAGGATTCTAAAAAGTGGGCCTAAAATGTTACACTTATTGCACTATTGAACTCCAAAGAAAGTAAAATGCTCTATGGTCTATGCAACTACAAGCAGCATGGTAGAACTTTTGCCATTCAGCCCGTTCAGCTCTTCGGTTCAACAAATTATAGCATATGTAAAAGAAAAATGTTGATAGGGACAGCCCGTAATGGAATCAAATAAAGAACAAAAAGAGCATATATGCATAATACCAACCACAACAACCAAAACCAATTTGATCGAAAAAACCAGAAGATAGAAATAATAAAATTTGACCAGGGGTATAACAAAGCAAACCACGCGCATGCTACAGCATTCATGTGAAGTTGGATAACCAAGAAAGAGAGCACGAATTCCTGGGTTGAGTATTTCAAAACATGAGGTAATGAAACAGAGGGTAAGAAGAAGAAGAAGAAGGCTTACATGGTTAACGAGCGACTAGAAGGAAACAAGTTCTCTCCTCCTTATACTCGCACTACTCTTGTCTGATTGTAACGACATTATTAAAAAAAAATGTTGCGATGAATTGAATTGTAGAACAGGGCTGGCAGTTATCCTGCATTCTCCTACGAACAGTTGTTGAATGATATAGGAAGTAGTAGAGGAAACTAGAGACCGCCGGCGGCTTTGTCTCCCATCCGCCCATGGTTCTGCATAAGCCCAATATTGCGAAAGAGTTTTATTTAATAATTTATTTATTTTCTTAACTTTTTAAAAATAAAAATTAATGCTTTTTTTATCAAAAAAATTAATGCATTTCTAATATTTTCTTCTTTTCCTCTCAAAAAAAAAAAATCTTATTTTTTCAACGTTTTGTTTCCTAGGATAAATAAAATATTACTTCCTCAAATTTTCACTCCTCATCACACGAGTAATAAATACAAATTTTCCACTGATTCTTTTATTTTGTTTATTTATTTTTATCATATTATTTTCAAATAAAATTTCAAATATTCTTTTAAGTTATTGAAGGGTGACAACTACTTTAAATAAATATTATTAATATTCTAACTTTTAGTTTATGAATCTATATTAAATTATTAATGATTTATATTATTATATATCTATAAAATTTAATACTTTTTAAACTTTTCTGTCATGTTTTAAACTACTATAATAATCATGAAATAAGCTAATTTATATTATAATAGATAGTATGGTTTTATTTGTTTTAATTTTTTTAATCCTTAATTTATGCTAGAAAATAAATTAAGATTAAATAAATTTAAATAAACATTAAATGCTAAGTTGCCTGAAAAATCACAATATGTGACAAAATCAACTGATTTGCTATAAAGAGGTTAGTATTAATAATTAACTTTTCACTATCATGCTTATTTGTTTATTTGTTTATTTTGTATTGTAATATTATTGTATTTAAAGTGTATCACTTTTTGATAAAAAGTCTAACTCATGATATCCTTATGATTTTTTTTTTTTTAATCATGAGTTGTTAAAGATATATATATATATATAATATAAATATATATATATAATATATATATATATTTTACTTTATATTGTCATTATAATGTCGTTTACACTAAAAAATGACCCTTAAGCTTTTTTTCTAGAAAAAAAAATACAATAAACTAATGTAATATTGTTTATGGAAAAGAAAATAATATTTTATTATGAATATTTGTATGTTAATTACCTTCACTATCTCCATACCTAAATTATCTCAATTACCTTCACTATCTCCATACCTAAATTATCTCCATTATATCTCCATTACTTTCACTATATTCATACCTAATTACTTTCACTATCTTCATACCTAATTACTTTCACTATCTCCATACCTAATTACTTTCATTATCTTCATCCATTATTGTTATTATTTACATTATCTCTACTACCTCTTCATCCCTATAAATAGAGGTGAAATGTGTAGTTTTGTAGTTACAAGAATACATAAGAAGATATATGAAATACAAGGATCTCTCTCTTCCTCTTCTTTTCATTTGATTTCTATCTTACATTTTGTTCTATATTTGATTTTGTTAACAATAGTTTTATAACACGTTATCAGCACGAGTCTCTAACCAATTGAGACTAGAGGCTTTACTACCCGAGATAAAGTGTTTTTGAAGTTTATTTGAAGAATAATAAGGTACGTTATTTGCGATCTGAATTTGCGATCTCCGTCATCATCTTCATGATGATTTGAAAAAGAATATCTTACCGTGAAAGATCCCCTTGTTTCGTGGGAAAATTTTTGAAAGAAAGGTTCGACCACCGGAAGATGGTCGTCCTCCCTAAAACACGGTATAATTGGTTGCACCTGAAGTTGCAAGATCTTAAATCCAACAAAACAATGAATTGTTATTGAAAATCACGATACTTGACCAACGAGTTCTATTCCATTCCCAGAAGTAAATGATTTTATAACTCATGATCCCAGAAGAGATCGTGGTCGTGGTTATAAGTATGATCATGAATATGTACTCGTGATAAATTTGGCCATTAAAATCATAATTATCAAGATGATAATTCATGTGCTAAAAAAGATGATGACTACCCGAAGTGGCCAAAAGAATTAAAACATTATATTATATATTATATGTTTATGTAATATATTATCTTTTGTTATTTAATATTTTAGTTATCTTATATTTAATGTTATTGTTTATAAATATTTTGTTATTATTATGATTAACTCACAACCTAAGTTTGTGAGATTATTTGCTTAATTCACAACCAGAAGTTTGTGAAATTATTTGCTTAATTCACAAACCAGAAGTTTGTGAAATTATTTGTTTAATTCACAACCAGAAGTTTGTGAGATTATTTGCTTAATTCACAACACTTAAGTTTGTGAAATTATTTGTTTAATTCACAACCAGTAGTTTGTGAGATTATTTGATTAATTCACAACTAGAAGTTTGTGAGATTATTTACATTGAATATTATTAACTCACAACCTGAAGTTTGTGAGATTACCAAATGGCTATGATCCCCTTTTATGGGTTGAATGATGACATTGAAAGTGTATGTCTAATCGACAGTGGAACTACACACACCATACCCGAAATACGAAAATATTTTTCTCATTTGAATGTGGGAGAAACAAGTGTTACCACAATAAATGGTAGTGTAAAACTTATTGAAGGCTCCGGAAGAGCTAATATAATATTACCCGGGAGGAACTATGATTGCTATTGAAAAAGCACTATTTTCCTCAAAGTCTCGAAGAAATCTATTGAGTTTTAAGGATATCCGACATAATGGATATCATATTGAGACTATGGAAGATAACGGTCATGAATATTCGGCTATTACTAAAATGACCTCCCTGAATAAGCATTTGTTGGAAAAGCTACCATCTTTATCCTCCTTGGCCTATATTATGCTAAAATTAATGACATTGAAGCGCATCATTTAGTAAACCAGAGTTTACTAATCCCAGTTACTTTTAAAATTTGGCATGATCGTTTGGGTCATCCGGGATCAATTATGATGCGAAAAATTATCGAGACAACGCACGGTCATCCTTTGAAGAATCAAAGGGTTTTGACTCAATAAGCTTTCATGTGTTGCATGTTCCAAAGGGAAATTGATTATAAGGCCATCACCATTAAAGGTAGGAGCTGAAAGTCCTACATTTCTAGAACGGATTCATGGAGATATATGTGGACCGATTAGTCCACCTTGTGGGCAATTTCGATATTTTATGGTTTTGATTGATGCATCGACCCGATGGTCGCATGTTTGTTTATTATCTACCGCAACCTGGCGTTTGCAGATTACTTGCCCTAATAATTCGCTTGAGAGCTCAATTTCCCGATTATCCTATTAAACGAATCCGCCTAGATAATGCCGGTGAATTTTCTTCGCATGCATTTGATTCTTATTGCATGTCGATCGGCATAATTGTGGAACATCCCGTAGCTCATGTTCACACACAAAATGGTCTAGTGAATCATTTATCAAAAAGGCTACGGTTAATTGCTAGACCGTTATTGATGAAAACAAATCTCCCTACAAAGACTGGGGGGCATGCTATTTTACATGCCGCAAAGACTTGTGCTTTAAGGCCATCGAGTTATCATAAATTTTCTCCACTCACGACTTGCTTTTGGTTCGAGCCTAATATTTCTTATTTGAGAATTTTTGGGTGTGTTGTATATGTTCCTATTGAACCAACCCAACGAACAAAACTGGGTCCTCAAAGAAGATCGGGGATATATGTCGGGTATGACTCCCGTCTATTATAAGGTATCTTGAACCTTCGACAGGGACGTTTTACAACCAAGATTTGCTGATTGCCATTTTGATGAGAATTTGTTTCCCAAATTAGGGGGAGAGAATAAATGGCATAAAATTGAACTTAGCGTGGGGGAACATCATTGAATCATTTAGATCCACGCACAAATGTGAGTGAACCGGAAGTTCAAAAGATAATTCATTTGCAACAAATTGCAAATCAACTCCAGATTCTTTTGCCGACTCCGAAAGAGTCACTAAATCGCATATTCCAGCTATAGATGCTCCTATACGAATAGTTCCCCAAGAACAAACAAGAAATCCTATAGCTGTTGAATCAAAGGCACGCGCGAGCGGCCGACCCCTTTGGTTCTAAAAATAAAAATCCTCGAAAGGAAAAGAGGATTAAATGATTTAAAATGATCCGTAAGATCATGATGAAAACCAAGGGACAACCGATGAAAAGATTCCAACTATAAATGATGAAGAGAATTCAGAAATCTCTATTAATTATACAACTTAATAAAAAGTCGGGATCGAGTAAAATTTCTATTGATAATGCTTTTGCATATAATGTAGCCCTTGATATTGTCAAGGATAATGAGGATTTAGATCCTTCATCAGCTTTGAAGAATGTCGGCATAGAATTATTGGCCTCAATGGAAAGATGCGATTCAATCGGAGTTAAATTCTCTTGCAAAGCGAGAAGTTTTTGGACCCGTAGTCCAAACCCCAGATTGTGTAAAACCCGCTGGTTATAAATGGGTGTTTGTGCGAAAACGAAATGAGAATAATGAAGTCGTAAGATATAAAGCACGACTGCGCACAAGGCTTTTCACAAAAAGCCAGGAATTGATTATGATCAAACTTATTCACCCGTATCGATGCTATTACACTCCGATATCTTATAAGTTTGGCGTTCATGAAAAGGTGGATATGCGTCTAACGGATGTTGTTACAACTTATCTATATGGAAGCCTTGAAAAGGATATTTATATGAAAATCCCCAAGGATTAAAATTACCAAAGGCTTCTAACGGCCTTCGTGAGAATTATTCCTGAAAATTACGTAAATCATTATATGGGCTTAAACAATCTGCGACGCATGTGGTACAATCGCCTTAGTGACTTCTTATTGAATTCAGGATATAAAAATGACCAAATCTGTCCATGCGTATTTATTAAGAAATCAGATTTTGGTTTTGTGATTCTTGCTATATATGTTGACGATATTAATCTCATCGGAACTCCAAAAGAGCCCCGAGAAGCTATAGATTGTTTGAAGCAGAATTTGAAGTTAAAGATTTTGGGAAAACCAAGTTTTGTCTTGGGCTTCAAATTGAACATGTGAAAGATGGAATTTTTGTCCATCACTCAACATATACAACTAAGGTTTTGAAAAGATTTTTCATGGACAAAGCACATCCATTAAGTATTCCAATGGTCGTGAGGTCATTGGATGTAAATAAAGATATTTTTAGACCTCGAGAAAATGATGAAGTACTACTTGGTCCTGAAGTACCATATTTAAGTGCTATTGGTGCATTAATGTACCTAGCAAATAGCACTCGACCCTGATATAGCATTTGCTATAAATCTATTGGCAAGATTTAGTTCTTCACCAACACGACGACATTGGAATGGGTATTAAACATGTCCTTAGATACCTCCAAGGAACTATTGACCTCTGGATTATTTTATTCAAATAAAAATGATCCAATATTAATCGGGTATGCAGATGCCGGTTATCTTTCCGATCCGCATAAGGCACGTTCTCAAACCCGCTATTTATTTACATATGGCAATACTGCTATATCATGGCGCTCTACAAAAGCAAACTATAACAAAGAACTTCTTCTAATCATGCCTGAGATAATAGCCATTCATGAAGCAAGTCGAGAATGTGTATGGTTGAGGTCAATAATACATTATATTAGAGAGAATTTGTGGTTTATCTCCCAGATGAGATTCCAACTCCTCTATATGAAGATAATGCAGCTTTATAGCTCAATTGAAAGGAGGGTATATCAAAGGAGATAGGACAAAACACATTTCACCCAAATTTTTCTTTACTCATGAACTTCAAAAGAAGGGGGTGATATTGATGTACTTCAAATCCGGTCATGTGATAATCTTGCGATATATTCACTAAGGCTCTTCCACTGCAACATTTGAGAAATTGAGATATAAAAATAGGTTTGCGTCGGTTCAAAGATTTCAAGAGTTCATCTCAACAGGGGAGTTTGAGATTAATACCCGTCGATGTATGAATTCTTCATATTCCTCAATGACCAATGAAGGAGGCGTAATTTCGAAAATTACGGTTTCTCACCATCGGACGAAGAATTATTACTACAATCGAACGAAGTTCGGATGGTTCCTCTAGCAACAAGATACTTATGTAGAAGTAAAATCTTCCTTAAGATTCTTCTTGTGGAAGACAATAAAAATTAATGTGATGGTAACGAAATCGATGATGAAGCGTTGGGTCACGACATAGAAGTCGTAAATAATGGAGTTGAAGTTGTGCGTACATAAAAGAATATTGTACTCTTTTTTTCTTTATCAATTTTTCCCCCCTGGGTTTTTTTTATCGATAAGGTTTTTAACGAGGCATATTCTTTATGTAATGGATATCCAAGGAGAAGTGAACCCCAGAGTTCATCACATTGAATGGAAGTGATAAGGTTTTCATGAGACATATTTATTTACAATGGACATACAAAAAGGGGGGAGTATTATGAATATTTGTATGTTAATTACCTTCACTATCTCCATACCTAAATTATCTCAATTACCTTCACTATCTCCATACCTAAATTATCTCCATTATATCTCCATTACTTTCACTATATTCATACCTAATTACTTTCACTATCTTCATACCTAATTACTTTCACTATCTCCATACCTAATTACTTTCATTATCTTCATCCATTATTGTTATTATTTACATTATCTCTACTACCTCTTCATCCCTATAAATAGAGGTGAAATGTGTAGTTTTGTAGTTACAAGAATACATAAGAAGATATATGAAATACAAGGATCTCTCTCTTCCTCTTCTTTTCATTTGATTTCTATCTTACATTTTGTTCTATATTTGATTTTGTTAAAATAGTTTTATAACATATTTGAAATAAGATACATTTTTCAATAACACGTTTTTAGTTTTAAGTTTTTATATGTGCTTTGGGATTTTGGCAAAAATAGTCCTCAAATTATGGATATTTGGTAAAATTAGTCTCTAAATTAACTTTTTGATAACATTGATGTCTATACTATGTAAATATTGTAAGATTAGTTATTTCGTCTAAAAATATATTAAACATTCGTTAATCTAAATATTTATTTTTTTCTATGATTATTTTTCCATCTTTCTATTATCTTTTCTTTCTTTTTTTTTTTTTAGTTTGTACAGTAAAATTCTAAATCGATGAAGAAATCTTCATCTCAATTTCAAAATATATACACTAATATCTATCTCCCTCCATTTTTATAAAAAATTGTTTATATTTCTTCTCGATTTTGATGAGGTTGAATTGATACGACAATGAAAAAATGGCATCTTCCCGATGCAATAAACAAATTTATTTTTGTCAAATTACTTTCCATTAGTGTTGAATCTAATAAAACATTTTTTTGTAACATGATTATTTATAGTATGCCCTACTGAAATTAATGGAATATGAGGAAAACAAATCATAATTGGATCTTTCACAAGTTTAAACTCTATTGATGATGATGAATCAGACTCACTATTTCTAGTGCTATTGAAACTGAAATGCAAATTATAAGAAAGAATACCAATGATAAGAGCTATAATTATATATAACATAACCGACCAATTTTTTATCATAAAAAAAAAACAATGTGGGATTGAATTATCATGGCTGTTAAGGTTTTTGACATGGTTGTGTATATATATTTTTTATTAAGTATATTAAACAAGACATAAATAATTTTGGATTTTTTTTTTTATTATTTTTTTGTTTGTACTTAACTAATGTTTTAATAGATTTTTTATTAAAAGGGTCAATTTTACAATGTTTACATAATATAGGGATTAATTTTATAAAAAAAATTATTTTGGGTACCAATTTTGCTATTTGGAAACTATTTTTACCAATTTATTTATTTTTAAATTAAGTATATTAAAATAATGTAATAATATAAATACCTTTAATTTTTTTTTTTTGAACTTAAAAAAAAAAAAACAGATGTTTTAACATATTTTTAAGCTCACAATATTTACAGAATATAAAGATTGATTTTACTAAAAAAAATTAATTTTAAGACCAATTTCACCAAATGTTCATGCGGCTATTTTTACCAAAAAAAAATTGAGCTTTTAATGTACAATACATTCAGTTAAATGGCATCTTCCTGCTTATGATTGTCCTAAGGAAACACTAACGATTCTTATTTCGAAAAGCAAGAGTTTGATTAGGACTATGAAGAGGGACAAAAAATAGTTGAGGGACTATTTCACAATTTTCCTTATTTTAATAACTTTTTAACAAATAATTCTATTGCGAAACTAGAGAAGGAAAAAGAACGGGGAAGAATGGCCTGGGTGAAGGATATAGAGAGAGTGCTGCAGGGTTTATCTCTGGTGGCGAAGGAGGCCGCCCGTCATAGCAAAGATGGGGGCTTGAAATTCATATTAAGCAAAACAATCCTTTCAGTCACAGACTTAACCGGTCTAACCAAGGGCAAGCTTCGCCAGTTACCCACTTCCCCTCGGATCATTCTTAACAGTAATTATGATAATACAGTCACTTTTTTTCGGGACGGCGAAACTGTAGATGAGCGGGCCGCCCCACCATCACAGCCGCAATCAGATCCCATTCTCCTGTCGGAAACTTATCCTGTTATCTCTGAATTAAGATCCGGTGGGGGCGCTGACTCTGAGACGATCGCTTCCAATTCGACGTTGGAGGATGCTGCTGATGCTCCTCCTCGTGATGCCCACGCTAATAAATTGGAGGCTGCTTCGTGGATCAAAGTATCTCCGTTGGCCGATAAACGAAGGAAGCCTAGGGAGAGGAGAGTTCCTTCAACTCCTTTCTCCAGAGCGCTTGGGTTTGTTGTTTTCTCAAAGCAGTTACTCATGCTATGACTTTTGTGGCCTAATAAATTGTAACGAGGCTTTTCTTTTTTTGGGTTGAAACAAAGATTTGCTGGACTAGGGGCGGGTCTCGCTTGGGGAACGATTCAGGAATCTGCTAAGAGGCTTGTCTTCGGTGCTCCTAAAGGCACAGAGTCTGCACGTTCTCCCTTCTTATCCCAAAAGAATGCGGAGCGTTTGGCTCTTGCATTGTGCAGAATGCGTGGGGCAGCCCTCAAATTGGGGCAGATGTTGAGCATCCAAGATGAATCTCTTGTACCTTCTCCTGTAAGTATATGAAAACTCTATATGTCCTTGTAGTTTTTGGCGTATTCATGTTTCTCACTCGTATAAAATTTAGCATGGCTTTTAATGTATAGAATTTAATTTAATTTATTTTTACAAGGTTTATGATTTATGAAATATGTAATTAAAAAATGTTTATATTTTTAAGATAGTTTTTCATGGCTTGATGTGAAAAGGAAACTAGCTAGTGTTTCGCTTAATAATAATAAATGAACAAAACTAGCTCGTGGACAATAGTTTATAACAATTTTAATTATTTTTAAAATAATTAATAGAGTACTTAACATTGGTCCTTATGATTTTTTTATTCTTTATTTTTAAATCATTGTCCCTTATGAAAACACTTAATTCTTAATCAGTGCTAATACTTGCTTTTTTCATATACTCCTAAGTTCTCTTGCCTTGTCACTTATACATCAGTATTAACACTTCTGAGTAAGATAATCCTAGTTTCTTGTAATATTCATCCACCTAATGTAATCCCTCTATGTTATCATGGATTTCAAGACGATTAAGAAAGGATAAGTTTGGAAAAAGAGTATCATAGGTCAAACAAAAAAAACTTGCCCAAGATTTTTTGGACACATCTTATTTCTTTTTAATTAAAACTATCCAAGTATTACAGGTGAAAACTTGAAGTCTCTTACTAAAAGTATATCAAAAGTGGAAAGCTAAGTTACTAAGTATTGTTGAAAAAAATAACCACTTTTTTTTTTTTTTTTTTTTTTTTTTTTTCTATGTACAAATTTTGAATGCAACCTTTACATTTGTATTGTTTGGTCAATTTTTAAGTATTCTCTTTCCAAAATACATTTCTAAAGCAAACAAATAATAATAAATTCATTTTCAATTGTAAATAGACATGAAGTCAAAATATCATAATTTCAACCATCCTTTTCTTTATATTTTTCGTGAAGACAAAAAATGCCCGTGAAAATAATTTTTAACATAGGTGCAAAAATCTGAATTCTTGGGGAAGGTATAAGTAGCCATCAGTTACTATTTTGTGGTGTTCTTGGGATAGTAGAGAAAAAGGTGAAATGAAGGGGGAAATCGAAAGAAATGAATCAATTTTTTCTTTTAACCATTTGAAATTGACCAAAGAGATCATTAATCAATCACATGATTCACTTCCGGAAAAAAAAAGGAGTAATCAAAATGCGTGATTCAGAAAATGTTGTTTTTGTCATTCCATCATCAGTAATATTGCATAGTACTTATATTCATTAATCAGAACCTTTCACTGTCGAGGCAGAAGATGAGCTTTTACTCATGGTTCATTGTACATACCATTCTTTGGCGTAGTTATTGTGCCTGTAGACAACTGGATTGACTGCTAAAATGTTTGGCTACAAATAGAGTTAATTCGTGTTCTCTGGCTTGGGGAGGGAGATGGTGGAAGCGTAGGACATAATTTAAAGTTATCTGCCCTCTATCTACTTCCTCCCAGTCTCAGTTACGATCGCCAGTGGATGTTACTGAAGTGCTGCATAGTAGGAGTATGCACCTAATTTCTTTTCAAAGAAATTATTTCCTCATTGATGAATATAATGCTTCATTTTGTCTTTTCCTTTCCCAATAACCTAATATCATTTTTCTAGTCTTATCTTGCCTATAGAACACAGATAAGGTCCAAGCTTATTTGCCTTCAATAAAATTGCTGACATGCCAAAGTTCTGCATCCTTGTAGATTTTAGCTGCTTTGGATATGGTCCGTCAGGGTGCTGATATAATGCCAAGGAAGCAGCTTAATCAAGTTTTGAATTCTGAATTAGGTCCTCACTGGTCATCTAATTTGATGACTTTTGATTATGAACCAATGGCTGCAGCAAGTATTGGACAGGTGATGCAGTTTTAAATTCTCTTTTTTAGCTTTCTAGTAATTATATTTGGCAGCCATGCGTAAAAAGTCAATTTCCTAGCGGCTTCTTTTTAGGTTTTATTCTATTCATGGCTTTGAATTATTTTTATGTTAATTATCTGGAGAGTAATTCGAGGATTTAATGCCAACAAATGTAGTTTTGGTAGGATTTATCCTAATCTTTTTTAAATGTTTAAAGTCCCGAACATTTTTCAATTGCACACTTATGATCTGTATTGGCTGGAATCTGGTGATAAATTATTAGACGATGACACTAGAGCTATTTTTGGTCAAAAGATGAGTGGTAAAAATGTCACAACAGTTTGCTAGGGAGAAAAAAAAAAAGGAAGAAGAAAAGAAAGGAAACCTTAACAATGTTTCATAAATTTCCACTTAAACCACCGTAATCGTTATTCCAAGCATGTAGGTCACTGAAGATAACCCAACTTTTCTTCACTGCTCTCCGTTATCATTTTCAGCTTTTTGCTGATACTTTCTTGACTCGATTGCTTTGTGTTTCACGGCTTAGGCAACTTTTTCCCTTTCAATTTCGCCAAAAACCCTCAAAGAAACACCTGAAGACTTTGAAAATGTATATTTTCACGAGTAAAAGAAAGAACAAATATTTTGTTTAGCAAAGAGAAGAAGAGAAAATGAAAGAAGTTGAAGAAGAAAAAAATATCAGAATAGGTATGAGGCCCAGTCAAGAACAAGAAAAGGTTTAAAGATTTTGCTATGTGAACGGTAAACACATGCTTAGACATAGAAAGTTCAAGACGAAAAACTTCTAGGGTTTTAAGATAGTAAACAGGGGTTGCATTTTGGGCCTCAAACAACATATGGATGCCTTCAAAAAATGAAGGGAACCACTCTACTGGAGAGCACAGCAGAGGGTTGGTTCTTTAATGTACCCAAAACAAAACAACAGAAGACACAGAAATCCAGTAGAACTTGAAAAAAGGCCCAATCTTCTCAACAGCCAATTCAAACCTTACTAACATAAATCTAAGCCCCTCTGGTTCTCTCTAGACCCCTTCTCTTCTTCACTGTTCTTTTGGTTCTGTGTCCTTCTCTTTTCTCCTTGCAGAAAGGACCTCTCTGGTGTGTTTCTTTTTCCCCCTTCTGCTGATGTTAAAGTCATCAGTTATATTTACATTTTTCCTTTTTAGTGTAGTGAGATTTCTTTTTTTTTGGCCCCCTCATCAGTTGATAAAAAATAGCTCCAGTATTTATTTTTAATATTTTCCCTGACCAGGACTATAAATGGGTCACTTAAAATTGTTAAGGATCTTAAAAGTTTATATTTATTTTTGGACTAAATTCACTAATTACTCTTTTCTTGGAGCTAATGGTGTGAACTCTTCTTGGATCCAGTATTGTCTGGATGCTTTATTGCTATGAGTATTTGTTTAGTTGCAGCAATTTTGTCTCCCATGAATCAAATTTGGAAGTTATATCAAAGGATATGTTTGGATTAGAATTCATAATATGAGGCAACTGACAGAAACTTAAATAGCTACTTTTCTTACAATTTGTTTATGTCCAGCTATATTCTTACATAACCAGACGAGTCACATTCTTTATCTTGAGTTACCATTGTGGAGTGCTATATATCTATTCTTACAAATTCAGGTACATCGGGCAGTTACAAAGGAAGGTTTGGAGGTTGCTATGAAAATACAGTACCCCGGGGTTGCTGAAAGCATTGACAGTGACATTGAAAATGTGAAATTGCTTTTGAACTATACAAATCTTATCCCAGAGAAATTGTACATTGATAACGCTATGAAGGTAATTCAATGTGCTTAATTTGTGTTGTTTGGAAGTTCTTGCAATCTGTATTTTCTTATTGCTACTAATATGTACCTTGGTGTGGGTGCTTTTATAGTACTTGAATTTCATATGAAATAATTGAACACAGATCTTTGGTTAGCCTACAGTGAGTCATATGGATACATGATTATATCCATCCTGTGGTTAGGAACACAGAAAAAAAACCTGTTTTTTTTTTTTTTTCTTTCCTTTAACCCCGATACTCTAATTTGTACTTTGATGCAAGACATCATTTTTTATAGCAATCATATTGTGTGACTGCATGCTGAAAGAATTCCATTTTCTGTTCAACTTGTCAATTTATGCTATTTATAACTTTTGAGTACTCACATGAGTTAGAGAATCCACTGGTTTTCTCCATTCTAGTGAGGATGACATATTCTATCTGGCATAGGTGGCCAAAAATGAGCTCTCGCGAGAATGTGATTATGAGCTGGAGGCAGAAAGCCAGAAAAGATTTCGCAACCTGCTTTCAGAGGTTGAAGGGTTTTATGTTCCTCTGGTAGTGGATGATTTATCAAGTAAAAGAGTTCTGACCACTGAACTTGTTTCTGGTAAGACCAATCTGTATATTTTAAGGAAAACCTGCAAATTTTCAGTTAGCTTTAGAATTGAATTTCTGATTGAGATATCTACTATTATAGAACTGTTCATCTATTCATTCAATTAGAAGATCTCCACAAGATCTTTAACAGCGCTTTTAGAAAGTTTAATGGCTTGTCTCAGGAATTCCAGTTGATAAGGTGGCAACTCTAGACCAGGAGACACGCAATTATGTGGGAAAGAAGTTGCTTCAACTTACTTTGATGGAGTTATTTGTCTTCCGATTCATGCAGGCATGTCCTTATTGCGTGTTTATATTGAAATTAGAAAATTTTAACTGTCTCTTTGAGTTTAGTAATCATTAGTTAAGTTGTCTTCTTTCACCATTAATATTGGAATGCCAAAAGAAAGTGTTTTTACTCTCTCATAACATGAACAAGATATTATCCTGAAGTTTTGACACCAAAAACCCAATTTGAAGAGACCGAGTCATCTGCAAACAAAAAACATGACCTTTTTATGAGCAACCAAATGCTTTGGCCATTGAGACTAAAGTCATTCACTATGAGTAGCTTACGTATATATAGATCTTGGGTAGAGCTGCCAATAGATTGGGTTAACTTTTACCTGAATTTGGGCCTGGCTCATTTCATGTGGGTATGATACTCATGTTTTTTATATCTATGTCTAAATGTAACCTAAACTCGATTAGTATTATTTAATCAGGTATAGATTTGGTATATAATGCTCATATATATATTTATATATTTTAGAGATACATAAGGTTTTTAAACATATGGTGCACAAAGATTTGATCCATGTGAGAACATACCTTAATAATTATGATGCACAATTCCCTGCCCGTGCTCCCTTTCTGAGGAGGTGGACTGGGAAAGGGCAATAAGTAACGATTTTGGGAAACATCTCTAGGTTCTCAGTGAATTTGTGAACTTTTTCTTTTCTCTGCCTGTCTAATATATTCAACGTCACGTGCACATGAAGTGTTCAACCCCCTTGGAAACGATTCTTCTACTTCCCCATGATTTCTGGATACCATCATATTTGAATATAGAGTTTCACGTTGGAAGGAATAATGAACTAGGATTAGTGGTTCTTTGGCAAGGAAAAAAATTGGAAAGTCTTTAAAGGACCAATAGAAAAGTTTCATCAAAATAGAAACAGCTTAGTTGTCTTCCTGTTGTTAATTTCTCCCAAATCCTTTTATTTGGGGTGCTGGAGGTGGAGGGTTGGGAGGGTTTGCTGGTTGTTGGTTTTACTAGGCAATAGGGACTTTCAGAGATAATAATCTAGCTTTCTGTGCTTGTTTAATAAAATTGGAAATATGATGTATCCAAGTCACTTTTTATGCTAATATGTGAGAAGATTTGGTTCTATCATAAGTATGTAGCATGTCACCCATCCTATGAATACGCAAGTGCATTTTAGTGAAGTTCTCATAGAAGTTTCCTGTTCTGGTGTGAAACATCATAAATAGTCACCAAAAAAAAATTCCCCATGAAACATGTGAATTGGGGTTCAGAATTTCAGATAAGATTTCTGAGAAATTTTTGGATGGAAAAATTAATCTTTATTGCAAGTTTTTGAACCTTAATTACCAATCCACTCTAAACTCTGAAATTGCTGCCCTGGAATGCACTGCAGATACCACAATTACTAAGAAACTGCCTTAGTATGAGGGGGGTGCTACGATAACTCTTTGTAGGAGGGGAAAGGAAATTAAACAAGTGGTGGATGCAGCATATACTAGCTGGTCAAGGAGTGAGCTGAGGGTGACATATCAAGAGATGGTATGAAGAATTGGGTTGTAGAAGAAATTGGAGGAAAAAAAGTGGTAGCAGCTGCTTTGGCTTAAGCAGCAATGGTGATGGCAGGTGAGGTTGGAATTGAAGTTATGGAAGCGTATGTGGCTAAGATTGTGGAAGGAGGGGACAGATGATATAGGGGAGAGTGAGAATAAGAGAAACATTAGAGAATAGTAACATGAGTGATAGTAGTGGCTGTGGTAATTGCTGAATTGTATTGGTGATTGTTGCTTAGAAGTTCAAGTAGACTTGAAAGGTTGAAATGCAAATTAGTCCCTGAAAATATGAATAGTCTCAATTTAATTCCTTGAACTTTCAGAAGCTTAGAAACTTTTTTTTTGGTTACCAAGGGTATCCACCTCTGGTAGCATTGACCATGTATCTCTCCCATTGGTGGTAAACAGCTGGCCACAAGTTCTCAAATTAGAAAACTTTTATCATAAATAAAAATTATCATTTTTTTTTTCCCATAAATGTAGATAAGGACCTAATTGAACTTTTTAATTATTTATTTGAAGGATAGAATAACAGAAATTTATTCTCGAAGTTTTGTGCTTTTGTGAACTTTTATTCCCCTTTAATTAGGTATCCTGTCTGAGTAATTTGTCTTATGCGGAACTACTAAAATTAGAAAATACTGAGTAGTGAATTTTTTGACTGATGCAGACTGATCCAAACTGGAGTAATTTCTTATATGATGAATCTGAAAAATCCATCAATCTCATTGATTTTGGTGCAGCTCGAGACTATCCTAAACATTTTGTGGATGATTACTTAAGAATGGTAATCATTCTTCACTTCATGCCTTACTATTCTAGAAAATATTAGTTTTTTTTTTTTTTTTTTGGGTGAATTTCTAGAAAATATTAGTTTATCTCTTGCATCCAATTAAAATTTCATTATAATAGTTCAATTTCTGATCTAAAAATTGTTGCTGCTAATGACTCTTCAAACTTCGAGTCTTACTCAGAGATAGTGCATTTGTGTACATCCAATCAGGTTCTTGCATGTGCGGATGGGGATCAAGAATCTATTGTTGAGATGTCACGAAGGCTAGGATTTCTCACGGGAATGGAATCAGATATAATGCTCGATGCTCATGTTCAGGCTGGTTTAATTGTGGGATTGCCTTTTGCAAAGCATGGAGGTTATGATTTTCGCTCTACCAATGTTATAAGCAGCATTTCACACCTTGGAGCTACGATGTTGAGGCATAGACTGACACCACCACCTGAGGAGGCTTACAGCCTTCACCGGAAGCTTTCTGGTGCTTTTCTTGCTTGCATCAAACTTGGAGCTGTTGTGCCATGTAGGGAACTCCTCCTTGAAGTTAATGAAACTTACAGATGGGAAAACCAATTGGAGTCTATTAGTTATTATAAATAATTTATGATAATTATTCCTAAGTACTCATTGACTTAGTTTTAACTGATTTCATTTTCTATTTGAATGGGTTTGTTGGATAAATTATCCAAAAATAAAGGTTGTATAATAAACATTGCCATTATTGTTTTGCCATTTGGTGCTTAAAATTGCATATTCATGTTTTTTGTTCCAAGAAATTTTAAATTGGATTCCGAACTTCGTTTTATCTAGAATTGAAATAGAAACCCTTGAATTAAGGTACTCAAACTCAGTAACAAATAATTATCCAGTCGCTAATTGCATTTACAATGAAAATTATAGTCATTGGTCAATACCTTGTTTTAAGCTGTCTGGAATAAAGGTTTTACATTCTACTCTAAATTCGGGTTTATTTTGACACTTATTTATTTGTTTTTTAAATTTAGATTAATTATTTTTATAATTTTATAGGTAAATTTTAAATATATTAATATATTATATATATATCTATAAATATTTTTAAATTTGAAAAAAATAGAATTGCTAGATAAAATTTTGTTTTTAAAAATAATAATTTTTAATAAATGTGTGATAAATATATTTAATAATAAATGTATGGTAGCATTTCGAAAACACAGAGATGATAAAAAAAAAACTATTATTATTTTTTGATAATTTTAAAAAAAAACTATTATTAATTTTTTTTTAAGTTGTATATTTGATCAATTTACATTAACAACGAGTAACCCGTAAATAAATATCGCAAAAGTCAACCTGCCGAAGTTCTGTAGGTGGAGTAACACCAGATCCGAATACCATTTAGCTGGTTTGTTAAATACTCAGTTACTACGCGACCGTGGTATCATATTTCGGCTCGTTTGGGTCGTGCTCGTGGCATTTTAACTTATCCTTAGTTTGTGTTTGCCCTTCCTCCTATCCGCACTTAAAACACAAATTTAAGCACAAATACTGCTGGAAGCAGAATATCAGCGTCCTACTGGTCGCATTCTTGTGCTAAAGATACGAAAAGAAGGAGCTTGATGTTCGTTGAAATTGGCACGCTGTGCTCGTAGTACATCATTAGCTGATTTTGTGCATTGTCTCCGGTAATTTTAACCATCGTAAGAAAGGGAAGGAAGAAATGCGGACCACTTCAATACCAAAGGAGCCTGAACAGGTGATGAAACAAAGAGATGGATCTGTGTTAGGAAAGAAAACCATTCTTAAGAGTGATCACTTTCCAGGGTGTCAGAACAAACGCCTTTCTCCGCAGATCGACGGTGCCCCTAACTACAGAAAGGTTTCTGTACTGCTATTTTCCCCTCATAATCAGAGTTATATCTCCCCTGACTTTTGTTTTATACTTATTACTTGGACATTTTTTTTCCTGACTAATTTCCAAGTGGAATTGCGCTGGTTTCTTGGTTCAATAAAAACACTTAATTCTATATCAAACTCCCTATCATACTAGTAATTACAATCTTCTAATATATTATCTCTGGCGGCTTATACTACTTGCAGAATAAAAGGTATTTTTTGAGTCTTATTGTGCAATTGAAGGTATATTATTATAGTTTGGGCTGGGGTAACGAATTGGAAGGCAAGATAATATTGGAAAGTTTGAGAAAATTTTGGGAGGAAAGAGAAAAGTTTATGGGTTTTTATTTTTTATTTTTTATTTATTTATTCTCATGTAGGATGAACAATTTTAAAAATCAGGTGGATGTCTGGTGTGGGGAGGAGGGAGGTTCATTCCCTTTCCCTTTCACTGTCTCTGGCTGGGCATTAATAGTTTACTCGAGTGCTTAAATTATAGGGGAGTTGTAGGTTTTTATTTTCAGTTATTGAGGGAAAAATAAACTGGTAAGATTTTACACACATTGACTGTTTAACATCTGAATTATCCATTCATGATATATAAACTTGATGCCATTAAATACTCATTCTGCAGCATATTTGATGATGTTATGAATCGGACTGTTTCATCTAAGTTAACAGAACTGTTAATTTTCCGCACATTCTATAATCTTGGAGATTTCTATCAATTTTCTATGCTATGAAAATTCGGGACTTTCATAACTTCCATTGAGTTATCACCTACTTAAAAGGATCTGCATATGTAGTTCAGTAGATTTTGATGTTTGAAGTATTAAAACCTTTTATTTTATGCATAGTTCCTCATGTAAGTGTAGCATTATTTAGCAAGAGATAGCATCTTGGGTCCTTCATAGGTTGTGACTCTTTCTACCTTTCTATTTCTTATGAAATAGGCTGATTCCTTGCATGTCCATGGTGTTGCTATTCCCACTATTCATGGCATCAGAAATGTTCTTGATCACATAGGAGCCCAAATAAACGGGAAGCAAACACACATTCTCTGGATTAACTTGCGTGAGGAACCGGTAACAGTTATTTTCTATTCCATCTCAGATTTTATTTCTGTGCACTTTTTGCTTATAGTTCTTAATAGTTATTTATTTATCTTTCCCTAGGATTTAGTACTTTCTTATAGTTACTGAGTCAACTATTGATTACTCATGCAAGTGGCTGCCAAAGTTCACTGGCTCTATTCTACACTATACTAAAATATCTATTTTAGATTCTTATTGAGAATTTTTTACTTTGTCATTTTTTATGATTGCATGTCATGAGGGCAGTGGAGACCTGGCTAATTACTTGGGAGGATTTAGGAACAACGTTGGAAAGTTCAGGTTTTTGTTTGATATGGGATTTTGCACCACTAATGTAAAGAGAAAAATAAAATTCTTTCCTAAGTTTTAGGTAATAAGATATGGTAACATGGAGTTGGGTTTATATCTTTTGAGTTTGAAAGACTGACTTTAGTGTTTGCCTGAAGTGGTCAGACGTGGGCAATTGCAGTCATGATGTTACAAGGCTTCTTTCAGAGAAGGAAGAGGGAGGATAGCATAAAAAGAAGGATAAAAAAATAAATGGAGCTGGTTGAGTTACAATTACTTTGACTTCTGCAAAGATATGGTAACTTGGTGTTAGGTTTATATCTTCTGAGTTTAAGAGGCTGGTTGTAGTGTTTGCCTGAAGTAGCAAGCTGCTGTCATCATGTTACAAGGCTTCTTTCAGAGGATGAGGGAGGCTTGCGTAAAAGGAGAATAAGAAAAGAAAAATAAAGAGCTGGTTGAGTGACAATTACTTTGAAATCAGGACTAAAATCAAATCACATCCAACTTCATGAGAGTTTAGTGTAAAAGGGTGACTCTGTCTACACACAAAAAGTTCAGACTATTTAGGTCCATGTGATCTTTAAGAGTTGCTTCAAACTGAGACACCTTTAAGGATGACATCCTGAATGTATGGCCCTTCTTCCAAATAAAGAGAAAACAGCATGTAATTGATAGGTAGAGATGGTTAAGTGCCTGCTTAGTTTGATGGTAAAAAACTGTAACTTTTTGGAGGCCATTAGAATGTTCTCAAAAAAATTTTAAATTAAGAACTCAAAACTTTTCCACACCTATTTATTATCTCTCATTTTGGATATATGGGGAATCAGTATGGTAAGTAACTACTGTCCTTTTTCAAGTTGATTTAACATGTCAATCTGGAAATATTCACTGCATCCTGTTGATGATCATGTTATGTGAGGCTGGCTATATTTAGCATAAACGTAAGCTGCTGTCATCATGTCCTTATTCACGTTGATCATAATTCATTTCTTTTATCTTTCTCTCCTGTTTACCCTCGTGCTCAGTGGTTCTCTGAAGTGGTTTTTCATTATCTGCCCGTTGTAGGGCTGTTGAAACATACAAGTTTACACTCATTGTGATGATCCCTTGTTTTTGGGAATTAAGAAGATATTTACTTGTTCTCAGACTGAGCAATTTTCACTAATTGTACTTTCTTGTAACAGGTAATATACATTAATGGACGCCCTTTTGTTTTGCGGGATGTGGAAAGGCCATTTTCCAATCTTGAATATACGGTTTGTTGCTACAAAGAAATTTTACCTTTTGGATGCTGTCATGCACATATAATACTATTGTTTGTAGGTTTCCTGTTGGCATTTCTACCGTGTTTTCACAAAGTGTTTAGCCATCTTAAGGAGATTTTATTCTATAGTAGTTATTGAAATTTTTATATCAATCTTTTTGGAATTGCCTAATTTTCCATAATAAATTAGGGTATCAATAGGTTGAGGGTGGAACAAATGGAGGATCGCTTAAAAGAGGATGTTCTGCTTGAAGCTGCTAGGTATTTGCTTTAATTTGTTTTCCGGTCGTGTTTTTCTTTTTCTTGTTTTCCATGTGTATTTGTACTTGTAATATACAAAAATCTTGCTCATGTGATGATAAAGTTTGCACAAACTATCTAATATAACAGATACGGGAATAAGATACTTGTTACTGATGAACTACCAGATGGTCAGATGGTGGATCAATGGGAACCAGTCACATGGAATTCTGTGAAGACACCACTGGAGGTTTTTTTTTTTTTTTTTCCATTTTTGTATCTCCAATTTTTTATTTGTTGCATTTCCCTCTCATCCAAAGACACTGTGCTTGTTATATACATGGAATTGTTTTGTTTGTGTGCAACTCTTGCTAGGTGTACGAGGAACTGCAGAGGCAACAGTATCTTGTTGTTTATGAAAGAGTTCCCATAACAGATGAAAAATCTCCAAAAGAGCAGGACTTTGATATTCTTGTGAGTATTGTTTAATAGTTTATTTTTGTGTTTCTTTTTACTTATTGAATTTACTTGTCACTTGCTTACAGTAGTCTCTGTTTTCTATGAGCTCTAGATATTTCTAACTATTTTTTATGTTCCCACGGCGAGGTTATTTTGAAGTAGGATACTACACCAAGCAGATAACTGAATAGTGTTAGGTTGGTCCAGTAATGTGTATTCAAGGAGGTTTAAATATAAATTAAGAGTGAAAATGTATGGTACTTGATATGAGTGACTTACAGAATCTCATCTCATGTTTTGGGGCAAAAAGTCTAAACATCTTAACTGAATACTGTTGAATGACACTTGAACTTTAAAGATGTTCAAATCTTGCACTTCCATTCAATTTCTTTGTTAAATGTACAATTTTATTATTTATGTGCTAATCACGTCACCAGTTTTGAGGGATTTCGTTTACAAAGTCGGCCATCAGCTGATTCAGCTAATATCGTATGCAGTTGGATTCTTTTCAATGCCCAAACATATGCAAAATTAGTAGGATGGTTGCCAAAATGATTCTGAACCTTTTTTAACTCACACTTCCAAAATCTGCTGAATTACTATCTCATCTAATATTTATAAGGAATGTATTTGCATTTTTATTGATATTTTCCAATATATTATTCTTCAAAAGCATGTATATAAAGAAGTAATGATTATAGCTTTTCCAACTGTATATCTGAAGAATATTCTTCCTGTATTATTTGGAATGTGTGATTCAGTAACTGTGCGTCCAACTTATCAAGAAAATTAGAAAGACAGTCAAAAAATGCTGATGTTTTACAAATGTCCCTTTTATATATGCACTTGGATTTTGCTCTTAGCCCCTCAACCAACAGTTGAGCAACACTTGATTACCATATGGAAAATATTTGGATGGTCACACTTGTTGAACAAGCGGAGATTTAACATATGTTATAGAAGTTAAATTAAAATATTTAATAGTAACATTTACCTTGGAAAAGGAGTTCAATCTCCTAGTTGTTGAAGCTTGAAACAACTACACTAAACATTATTCTCTTTTGGTTCACATTCAACTGAACCATGTTTTGGTTATTGGTTTGAGGATCAAAGAATCTAAAAGATGACCCTAATAAAAGAAAATTATTTCTGACTCTTGGTTCAGTCAATCATCCTATGGTCAGCTCTGTGTACTTGAAAATTGTGGCAGTGGCGAAAAGGTGATCTTTAGTATTAGGAAATCTGCACAGCATCTTAAAAAAGTGTTCGTGATAACAAAAAGAAAAGGCTTATAAGGATAAGACCTTTTGTTTTGTGGATTGGGTGATTCATGTAATGGTATGTGGTCCTGTAGGTACTATAAATTAATTAAATAGTTAAGTATAGTGAATAAGGTTGTGAATATATGAAAATTAAAGTTTTTTTCTTAAAAAAAATTTAATTTGAGAATGCATATTAAATGTGTAATGTTGGACCCATGTGTTGAGCTTTGAGATTTTGTAGGGAAGATTTTGGGGAAAAAATTTTTTTGGAAAATGATTTAAGAAAAAAAAAAGGACTGCCCAATAAATGCTTGCCTGTATAGTTAAGTGCTTAGTTTTCCTTTCTGCTTCAGGTTGGTTACAGTCCTAGTTGATTCTTCTTGTAAAATGAACTAATATGATTACTTGAGTTAGTGTTGTTATTCTGGAACTTTAGGACTTAATTAGAGCATTTTACTACTCTGAAGCTAAAATTATATCCTTCTTTTAAAGATTACAAACTAGTTTACTATTTCCCTGGCTAAAAGTTGATTGTGACATTGAGGAAAAAGATAAGGGCAGTAAAATGTGTTTTCTGAATGTGGGTAAACACACATGAAGATCAAAGATGATGGCAACCACCTTCAGAAAACTTGGAACTGAAAGATTTTTCTGTGGTAGTATCTACTACTTCATTTCTTTGCTAAAGTTCTAGATGGCTCTTAAATTGGATGCTTGTTATGTGTCAGACAATTCAGAGATATGCTTGGGCCTTTTGAAAAAAAAAAAAAAATTAATACAACAAAAAAGAGTCTTCAGAATTTTGGAAGTAGTAAATTGCACACAACACTGACCTGTCTGTTTACTAATATTTCTGTTAGTTCGAGAGATAGAGAAACCATAGAGTTTCATGGCTTTTGATATCATATGTTTGTCTTCATAGCTTAATGGCTCATTATTTTGCAGTTGTTCATGATCATTATTGTTTGACTGTCTGAAAATAGCACAATTGAGATCTATGTAAAACTTAGATGTCTGATATTTGTTTTGTTTGGTCATTGAGAAACATTGGATGCATTCGTGATACTATAAATGCTTATTTCTTTTTCTCTCTCTGATACATGCTTTTTGCTTCTTAGGTCCATAGAATTTCCCAGGCTGATATAAAGACACAGATAATTTTTAATTGTCAAATGGGGCGGGGCAGAACAACAACTGGGATGGTGATTGCAACATTGGTTTATCTTAATCGACTAGGAGTTTCTGGTAGCTAATTCTTGAGTAATTACTTTTCTAGTTCTATTTTATGCTTGCCTTTTGAGGTCCTCTGACGCTCTTTTACTTTTTGTTTTTTATTCTTAACCAATTTATTCAGGCAAATGATCATCTTGATTAACTATATCTTCAAGCATTATCTGTATAATGAATTTGTTGGTTTTGATATGAATTTCTTCGAATAAGGAGTATAGTTATACAAATGCATCCCTATATAATACATGTAGCGCTGGAAGTGGTTGAAGTATTAGAATTAGACAACAATGCCAAAAAGTTAAGATAAACTGAATTAGCAAGGAGATAGAAGCCCTAAACTGGACTTCCACGAATCTCATTGTAGATAATCCACTCAAGGTAACTGAACAGAAGCTAGCAAACTCATCTTATACCTTATTGGATGGCTTGCTTTCTTGTGAACAGTGAATGGCGCCTCTCAAAATAAAAGAAACGTATAAGACAGTAAAAAACACACTCTTTCTAGCTTTATTGAATCGTCTCTTATTGTTAACCCCATACAGAGTTTGCTTCTCTTATCTACTGACAACTTTGTACTTAATTGATTTCACGATAGGTATTCCAAGGATTGATTCCATTGGAAAGGTTTCTGACTCCAGTGCAAGTGTTACTGAAAATTTTCCGAATTCTGAGGAAGCCATTCGCAGAGGCGAATATGTGGTCATTAGAAGCCTGATTCGGGTTCTGGAGGTGTGCAATTATTTTCAATCTTGAGCACTGTATGTTTTACATTTGTATTTGAACACATATTGACTAGAGATTATCCCTTTAAGGGTGGTGTAGAAGGTAAAAGACAGGTTGATAAAGTCATCGACAAATGTGCTTCCATGCAGGTATGAATTTGTTTCTATCCTAGTTCCTCCAATCACTGCTTTTGGTATTTTCCCTGGTCAAGTGGATGCTGTGGCAGTAAGACTGCTCTGACATAGGACTTGAGGGAGTTCATGTGTGGAAATTGCCCCTGTTTCACAGATATGGTTACATATACCTCTTGTTCCATTTCCAGTGCAGCATGATCGCAATTTTCTAGGTTTAGGTTTTTTCTTTTTGTTGCAATCTTCATGAAGGTTCCATTTATCCTCCCTCAGTAGAATCTCAGAATGTATTTTCTGAGGCATCCAAACCTATATTCCATCTTATTTCTTAGGATGCCTATTTTTGAAGGCTTCTTTTCATCATCTGATTTTTTACTCTCCTCATTCTGCATTATTTAATCTTGAGGACCCAATTACAGAATTTACGGGAAGCTATTGCTACTTACCGCAATAGTATCTTACGTCAACCTGACGAGATGAAAAAGGAAGCATCCCTTTCCTTCTTTGTTGAGTACCTTGAAAGATATTACTACCTTATTTGCTTTGCTGTATACCTCCATACAGAAAGAGAAGCACTACAGACTAAATTCCCTGGTCGGTGCAGTTTTACTGACTGGATGAGAGCAAGGCCAGAACTATACAGCATAATTCGCAGGTAAAAGAGAATTCTCATAACACTACAAGAGAAACTGCCACTGATTGTTTATTCCAGCTGATATAATATCAAATTTATTGAGCATGACTAAGATTGCTTCATTTATCCCAAATAACATGCTAGATGAATTATTTTTGTTCTACCTTGTTCTTCTGTTTAATTCAGTTTGAATTGTTGTTGTTCAAGCTCAGATGCAATATTTTGTTTCTAGTGTTTAATTCTTTGGAGTCAAATTGCCTCAGTCCCATCAATGATGCTATTCTCTTCTATAAATTTGCATGTTGTGAATAACACCTGCTTAATGTTTTAAGCTCAGTCTATCGTGGAGTTGTATTCTTATGGTGCTGACAAAAATATATTGACCAGGTTGCTAAGGAGAGACCCAATGGGAGCCCTTGGATATGCATGTTCTGAGCCTTCTCACGCAAAAATTGCTGAATCAGCTGATGGCCGTCCCTGTGAGATGGGACAAGTTGCTGCATTGAGGAAAGGGGAGGTTCTTGGCAGTCAAACTGTTCTTAAAAGTGATCATTGTCCTGGCTGTCAACACCCCAGTTTACCAGAAAGAGTGGAGGGTGCTCCTAATTTCAGAGAAATTCCTGGGTTTCCAGTTTATGGTGTTGCAAATCCTACTGTTGATGGGATTCTATCTGTCATTCAGAGGATTGGTAGCTGCAAAAATGCCCGTCCTGTGTTTTGGCATAATATGAGAGAAGAACCTGTAATCTACATCAATGGAAAGCCATTTGTACTTCGCGAAGTTGAAAGACCATACAAAAACATGTTGGAGTACACGGTATGTGTATGTGATATATCACATTCCACTTGCTTGAAATATAATAATTTTTACATTTTCTAAATGGAATTATAATGTAATTGTTAAACTACTGCATCATCTAAAAGATTAAGTTGTTGAATATGTGTGTAATGGAGACATCACTTATTGGATTCTTGTAAAGCGATCATGTTTCTCTTGTTAGTATTCTAAGATACAGGTCTCCACAAATTTCACTAAATGGAGATCAATGGAGCATCATTCATTCAAGGATCTGGGGAAAATGGTATTAAAGAGGAACTAGTTGAAACTATGACTTCTGAGGATAAAAGAATTTTGTAAAATAGATACTTAATGAACATTAGTCCTTTTCTCTAATGTCTTAGATTTGAAAGAAGCAATTTCTCTGAAGTGGGTTCAGCATTCAGCAAATGTTGGTCTGAGCTTACCTCCATAGCGTATTTGGAAGAGAAACATAGCTGGGGGTAAGCAAAACAACATATCAAAATCCAAATCAGTCATCTTGGTTTGGTGTTGGTATATGAACTAAAAGTGTCTTACTAGAATAAACATTTCATCTTATGTTCTTCAGATAAGTGATGTTGCTACTTGTTTAGGATTTTTTCTTCTTTCTCCCGCTAGAAAGGAAAGAAACTTTGCAAATAGCTGAAATGCATCTTTAATTTATCCGCCATAACCGTTAATGAATTCAGTGGGTGTCTTTCTTTTGTGATTGGTTAACGTCTTGTTTTTGATAAAGGTTGTTGTTTTTTTACATCTTTTATTTTTGTTCTATACATGAACAAATTCCTCGTGATTTTAGTATTTAGCTTATGTCTAACATAGCCAAATCTTTTTACTGCTTGGTTTGGCAGGTGTGCGTTCTCCTTTGATATTTGTTACATTCTTAAATAACAATCTTTTCATAAAAATTACTTAAACCACAGAAGTGTTTTTTTTTCTTTCTTAAATTGATTGTCTATTGCTTTCTTAAACATTGCGCTCAAGTCTGTTCCTTCTGTATGTATTCATGTTTATCATGAGATTTTCTGGGAGTTTGTTTTCTGCTTTTGAACCTATGCTACAGCAATGCCTGCTTTTGAAACTAATCAGGGTATTGATCGTGAAAGAGTAGAAAGGATGGAAGCTCGGCTGAAAGAGGATATTTTACGAGAAGCTGATCATTATCAAGGTGCTATTATGGTTATTCATGAAACTGACAAGGGACAAATATTTGATGCCTGGGAACATGTCAGCCCTGGTTCAGTTCAGACTCCACTGGAGGTATTTAGTTGCCTAGTGGCTGATGGTTTCCCAATCAAATATGCCCGTGTACCTATCACTGATGGTAAAGCTCCCAAAAGTTCCGACTTTGACATGTTGGCGATGAATATTGCATCCGCTTCCAAGGATACAGCTTTTGTTTTTAATTGCCAGGTACATCTTCAACTTCAGATGAAGTATCCATTTACCTTCCCCTCAAGTTTTTTGGCTGATCACTTTCTTTCTTCTCTGCTGATACCCAAAAAAATAAATACAAAAAAAATTGCCCCATTTTTCCTTTAAATAACTACATTTCATTCCCTTCCTCTTTTTCTCCACAGATGGGTATAGGGAGGACCACCACGGGTACTGTAATCGCTTGTCTTTTAAAACTTCGAATTGATCATGGGAGACCTATAAGAATGTTTCCTGATAATGCCTCAGATGGACAGTTCAGTGGGGGTGCTTCTAGTGGCGATGAAAGTGAAGGTCATGCTTCTGTATCTACAACAATTAGTGAAAAGGGCAGACCTGGAAAAGATACAAGCTATACATTTGGAATAAATGACATCCTTCTGCTATGGAAGATAACAAGACTGTTTGATAATGGGGTTGAGTGCCGAGAGGTCTTAGATGCCATTATTGATAGATGCTCTTCTTTGCAGAACATCCGTCAAGCTGTCCTGCAGTACAGGAAATTGTTTAATCAGCAACATATCGAGCCTAGGGAGAGGAGGGTGGCATTAAACCGTGGTGCTGAATACTTGGAGCGCTATTTCCGTTTGATTGCTTTTGCGGCTTATCTTGGAAGTGAAGCATTTGATGGATTTTGTGGGCAGGGAGATCTGAAGATGACATTTAAAAATTGGTTGCATCAGAGATCAGAAGTTCAAGCCATGAAATGGTCCATCCGGTTACGGCCTGGGAGATTCTTTACTGTCCCTGTAAATCTTCTTTTCTTGAATGTATTTTGTGATTTCTCTCTTTACCTTTTCACCCAAATCTTGATCCACATAAAAATTTCCTAATTCAGGAAGAACTGAGAACTCCACATGAATCTCAACATGGGGATGCAGTAATGGAGGCCATTGTGAAGGATCGTAATGGTTCCGTTTTGGGAAAGGGATCTATCTTAAAGATGTATTTCTTTCCTGGTCAGAGAACTTCTAGCCAAATACAAATTCATGGAGCACCACACATCTACCAGGTATGCTGCATCTCTAATTGAGAGAAATAAACAGGAAACTTCAGTATGCAAAGCTAACGACGGGTGATGTAATGATATTAAAAATTGCATTCTCTTTCATATATGCCCATATCTGAAGAATTGTGCTCGAAATAATACCTTTTTAAGACTTTTTTCTTTGGTTTGGTGTGTTTATCATGAATATATATTCTTATGAAAAGAACTATCTTTCACGTAACAAGGTATTATGATGAAAGTAAAATGCTAATGCTAGAAACTTTATTCTGTGCAGGGTTAATATAGTTGACTAGAAAAGGGGGGGTGGGGGGAACCAAATCTGTAGCTTGCCTAGAAGAGAAGAAATCTCTGCAAAATAATATTGACAGATGAAAAATAGCTTTTAGGAAATTTAATCATTTTAGTACTCAAAAACAGAATGCTAAAATACTCCTGGCACCATTACAAAATGATTTAATTCCTTAGTTACAAAAACTAGACCCAGAGCAATTAATGTAGTGGTATCTGATGGTGTGAATGTCCCACTTTGTTAGCATTTTAACAAAGATTCTAAATCGAAGGGATTATATTAGATTTGCAGCACTCATTCAACCACACACCACACCACACCCTTACAAAGTATCATGTGTGCAGATGCCAATACTTGGACTGTGGCCTGTAATTGATGGTGCCAATTCCGTTTACTGTGCACTATGTAGATTTTATATATATATATATATATATATATATATATATATATATATATATATATATATCATCTAATAGCATCCTGCAGCACAAGTCCCATCAGAAGAACCACTGAGTCTCTGAAGTTAATCTGACTACATTTCTGATGAACTTACTGCAGTGAAACAAGTTGGATAAGATTTTGGGTCTAAATGTTTTGTAAAGAACTTGATAGTTACTGATCAATAGATGAGTTCCTCTTTAACTCATACTTTGGAAGAATCTATGCTGTAGCAATGTTGTAGAAACTCCTTGTTGTTCTGTAGTTTCTGCCTACCTATGCCATCTTCCCTCACTTACCCCACTTTCCTACTTTTTTGAGTTTTCCTTATTTGGGAAATTTACCAGATACAGTGTTTTTACATCTAAATTTTATTGTGACCACCTGAAAATCTTTCCCCAGGAATAATTATTAATTAATTAGTTAACTCTAGAATCAGCAAAAATAAATTATTTTTTCCCATTCTTTTTCACACTCTTGAATTTCTTTTGATCAGTTAAATCCTAGATGACAAATAATGGATTTTTTATATCGTTTTGCTATTTTTGGGGGACCAAACGAATGTGTTATCAATCTCATGATTTCTCCTTTCTCAGGTTGATGGTTATCCTATATTTAGCATGGCAACTCCAACAGCTGCAGGTGCAAAGGGAATGTTAGCACACTTAACTGCCGAGCCTATTGCCGAAGGTGCCAGATCACATAAAGTTATCATAACTGATCTGAGAGAAGAAGCAGTTGTCTATATAAATGGCACACCTTTTGTGCTCAGGGAATTGAATAAACCTGTTGACACGCTTAAGCATGTTGGAATAACTGGTCCAGTAGTATGTCTTTGTTCTGCTTTATTTCAATACAAAAACTGTTTAGGTGCTGAAATAGAGTTCCTGCATCTTCTATCTTTGTTGCCCAACTAAGTCCTGAAGCTGGGGGGAATTAACAAAATTATCTCTCAACTCCTTTTTTCTGACTTCTTTGCAGGTGGAACATATGGAGGTACGACTTAAAGAAGACATAATATGGGAGATTAGACACTCTGGTGGTAGGATGCTTTTACACCGTGAAGAGTATTGCGCAGCATCAAATCAAGTCAGTGTTGTAGGGTACTGGGAGAACATCTTTGCAGATGATGTTAAGACTCCTGCTGAAGTATATACAGCTCTGAATAATGAAGGGTACAATATTGTGTATAGGAGGATACCTTTAACAAGAGAGAGAGAGGCTTTGGCTTCTGACGTTGATGCCATTCAGTACTGCAAGGATAAGTAAGTACGAATAACTAATTTTCTGGGGTATTCTTAGGTGCACAGCTCTCATCTGTGCAATGGAGTTAGAAAAATGTGTCAATTGTTTTATTTTACCTAAAACTAATTTGGATTTGATGAAAAGAAGAAAGGTTAAATTTGACAAAGGGGGATGGAACAAGAAACCTGGTAAGCAACTTTGTAGGTAATAATAAATTGGTGACTCTGGTGCATGAGCAGGGGCGTGCACCGGGTGCTCCTAAAAATTTTCCATTTTTGGTTGTCATTCGTCAAAATATCTTAAGAATAAACAGTGCCAAGTTGGATATGTTACTGAAAGATACATGATACAAATGCCACTTGCCTAAGTAACAATTCTTCCATTACTGCATGGAAATAATTAACATTTTACCCCCTCTTCAAGTACTAGTGTACAACCTTCCAGCACGAAATTTTAATGCTAGTGAAATCATTTAGAAATTGAGTTATACCTCTGATAAAATCCAATTTAAGATTTATTGGCTTCTGATCTAAATACGTATGATGTTTCAATACTTCCGTGATGAATATCTGCACTATAGATCTTTTATTAGTCTTCTATATTCATATACATTTGATTTGAAATTCTATAAATTTTTAGCATATTAGCCGATTTGTTCCTTCTTAAAGCATATTTTTGTCAATTCGGTCCTTGTTTTTTTTTTTTTTTTTAAGCACCGATAAGGTCACTTCAATGTGTAAAAGGTTATAGAAAATAAGATGTTGAGTTTACTGTGAAAGGGACCTTATTAGTGAAAATTTAAGGTGAAAAAAAAAATAAAAATGAAAGAGATACCTTATAGTCTAATGAGGGACCGAATTGGCTAATTATTATAACTTTTTAAACTAAAGTTCATGTCTTTGGTCTCACGCTAACCCTATGAGTCTTACTAATGTGCAATTGTTTTGTAATTGTAGCTTATTTTATGTTCAAAAACTTTTCTTAATATTTTACCAAGTCAAGATAGTGCATTAATCTTGGATGAATGAAGTAATTTATAAAAAGTTGAGTCCTCCTAAGGATTTATTTTCCTAAATATTTTAAGATTTCATGATAGCATATATCATTTTCTGCAAAATGTTTTTGGTCTGAGGGTGGAGGATTTAGATAGACTTTATCTTTTATAAACCAATAAGTAAGTTTTTACTTTTTGGTAAATATAACACGAGTTGCGAGATAATGTAAACCTTTTACATTTAAGTTTCGGTTACAGTATGAAATTATTCTTTAAATCCATATTAGTTTGAGGATTTTGTTTTGGCATTGTTTCTGTTTTCCTTCTATTATCATTCTGAACTCAAGTATATTATTGTTGATACTGAAACAATTTCTCTTTTCATTTCCTCTTCTCTGTATCCCTTTCCACACACTTCCCCCCTCCCACCCAAAAAAAAAAAAAAAAAAAAATGTATGTTAAAAAAAAAAAAATAAAGCTCTGCAGGGTCTTATCTTTTCATATCACACACAGGATTTGGAGGGGTTGCCTATGCAATGGCTATTCTTTGTATTAAACTTCAAGTGGAGGCTAATGTAGCATCTTATACTCTAAGATCAGTAGTGAGGATTCCCCAACCATTTCTTTTACCTATGGAGAACATTTCTCTTCAAGCATCTGATGATGAAGGACGCAAAATGGGTGATTACCGGGATATTTTAAGCCTTACCAGAGTTCTAATGCATGGTCCAGAGAGCAAGGCTGATGTAGACACTGTTATAGAAAGGTATGCTATTTTGAACATTCATTAGATCTTCGTCCCACTATATTTACTTTGAGCAACGTATCTTTCTTCCGTTTTTCATTGATAGTATCCTTTTTGAGCATCAAGGCAATGTCAGATGTCAATATCCCATAGTTACTATGGCTTCCTGGGAATCTTCTGAGTATTCTGCAGACATCTTACCAGTTTAGATAACTGTGACAATGATATCAGGCATTGTTCCTCTGCAGTAATATACTGTTTTTTCTGGTTCAAATAATCCATAGTTAGGTGGTATGGAAACTGTTGGGCCTCAAAGAAGTCAAAAGCCTAGAGAAAGCTTGAAAAAAAAAAGAAAAAAAAGAAGACAGACATGAATCGTAATATGCAGGAGGAAAAGATGAATTGTATCAGTTTTGATTTGATTTGCCAACTTTGCTGCCTCCACGTTCTGATAATTAAAAAATGACTTTTTGATGGTAAAAATAATTTGCCAACCAAAATTGATGAGGTCGCCTACAATCGGCATATCCTAGGTTTTTTTTCAATCTTCCATATCTGAAAGGGTTTCGCCATTTTTCTAAAGGTGTGCAGGGGCAGGACATTTACGGGATGATATCCTTTATTATTCAAAGGAACTTGAGAAGTATCCAGATGATGATGAGCATCGAGCATATCTTCTTGACATGGGTGTTAAAGCATTAAGGTAGTCTGGAATCTTCAGCTGTCTTGTTCAGGAAACGTTAAAATGTAATTGGCACTCAATTAGATCCGCCATCTTTGTTGGCATGGCTCAAATTTTGTTCTCTAAGTAGAAGAAATACAAATATTTAGTTTACAACATGCTTGCCTCAGTGCTTCATAACATGTTGGAGAGTGTGGCTTACATAATTGCAATTTACATTACTCCTGGCTGGCTAGCAATATTTTTGAATCGTGTGGAATAAAATTTTTTTATATGTTTGCAGGCGATACTTTTTCTTGATCACTTTCAGATCTTACCTGTACAGCACATCTGCAACTGAGATGAGATTCACCTCGTGGATGGATGCAAGACCTGAACTGGGCCATCTCTGTAATAACCTGAAGATCGACAAGTAATAATATCTGTATGCCGATCCAAGAAAAAAAAAAAATGTTATGCCTAGGGCGCTCTTCACGCCAAACTGATTATCTCTTGGAATTTTTTATGTATATATCTTACGATATTATTGTTTACTGTACATGTGTGAATAAAGACTATTAGTAGATGAGGATTGATAGATCATTTACGATAAAAAACGGTATTGAATCCTTTGGTTCTATGCCCTTAGAGACTATGGTTCATGATTGTTATTCTGTCTCAGTTCACTGATGATTTGAAATTTATAAATTATTTTCACTATGGTTTTTATATTTTTCATACTGAAAAGTTAAAAATGTTTTTTGACTTATAAAAGAATAATTGATAAATATTATTTATAAAATATAAAATAAAATAAAATGCATTAAGGTATAAAATACAGATAGCGAGGAAGTTGAGGAGGTGGATGGTAGGAGGAACCAGCGATTAAGAATATGTATTCTCCGGATCCTAGTTAAGGGTGGGAGATCCATGTGATCCAGGAGGTGAAGTTGTTGGCTAAGAGAGAAGATCAATTGGCTCTTGATTTACACAATCAACTTCTGTTGGGGATGTTGAGGTAGCTTCTTATTTCTTACTTGATCTATTTTTCCAGTGGCAGTTTTTTTAGTTTCTCTGTTTTTGTCGCTCTTCATTATTGTCCGATTTCAGAATTTATATAAGTAGGACTACTTATTTTTTTTTTTGGAAATTTCATGGATTTTCCCCCTGCTGTAGAGTCAAACAATATCTCTTTGTATGCTTAGTTTCGGGTTTATGTAAAAGTACAAATCTGAAAATAAAAATAGTATTGAAGACAAATTTTCAGTTTGATCTGCGGAATCTGTTAACAACTCTGGTTTTCCTGATGATGAATATGATATCATCACTTTGCAGTATACTGAGAAAGGACTGTAGATGAGAACAGAGTTGATCGTGCAGCTGCCATTGGAGATAACGTTGCCATAGTATGTCTAGCAACGGGGTTTTGGGTTCGGGAAATTCAAAACAAAACCTCCACGATCAACACTCTCAGTCGCATCACGCTTCTCAGGAAGATTAGGTTCTGCATTCTTATTTGCATTACGAGCTTAGTCTTCACTAACTTCTTAACTTCAATATGTGAAGTACTTAGTTAAGGAATATGTGGAATAATCTTATAGTTAAAACTTCAATCAAAACATTCATGAAGCACAAAATTTCAACAAATATATATATATATATATATATATATATATATATATATATATATTATTTTGGCAGTCTGATTTTCTGTTTTGCTTGAGTCACACATTATGGAAGAGAATATGATCTCCACATCTACCAGGCACCTGAAGCTTGCAAATTACCTAAAAACAAGGAGATTTAGTATGCTCTTTTTGAGGATTTTCCGAGGTGTAAGAAAAATTATAAACCTCAGTTGTCTGCAGAGAATCAAATAACCACTAAACGAGAAAGGAACCATTGACATTTGACTACCTTAAATATTTAAGTAGAACAAAACAAGTAGAAAAGGATATTCATATTCTCAGCCGTTCCAACAGGTATTATGTTCCGCAAATCTTTCTCAACACTGCAAAACAGAACAAGAGTGAGTTAAACATAGAAGTTAGAGTATAACATGCAGAAGTAACCATCCATACAAAAACGTATGTCCTATGTATCTCTGTATATATCATGTCACGTCCTTGCACATGGTATATTATTTTCTCAAAAACTAATTTATATAAATTTTTACATTTACTTAAAAATTAATGAAAATTAACCGATTCCTTTCTCTCTTTCTATATATATATATATATCTTAGTCAATAGATGGTTTTTTTCCCTCTATATGAAGATAATGGAACTTGTATAACTCAGTTGAAAGAAAGATATATCAAAGGAAATAGGACACAATATATTTCACCTAAAATTTTCTTTACACATAAATTCCAAAATAATGGTGAAATTGATGTGTTTCAAACACGGTCATGTGATAATCTTGTAGATTTATTCACTAAAACCCTTCTATTGTAACCTTTAAGGAATTGAGATCTAAAAATTGGTAGAATAATCACTAAAAACTTCTTATTTCAAAGATAAAGTATGAGAGATGAAAAGTGTTCGTGCTCAACTTCAATCCAAATTCTACTAAACTTTGATCACTTTTGAAATAACGCAATCATTATATTTGATTCATTTTTATTTTATTTAACTACT
>JAHSUH010004647.1:0-11891 GCA_025388415.1 Cynanchum wilfordii | reverse complement strand
ATTAATCCTATTGACTTTGACTGAATTTTGGATTAGTACCAAAATAGTTAGAATTAAGAAATCTATATAAAATTTCGAAAAATTTTGTTTCTAGGACAAGAAACAACAGATAGGATCCTTGAAAATCCAAACATTGATAAAATAGAAAAAAAAATATGGGACGGAATGCTCTTCTTAACAACTAACTTCTTGGGAAACAAGATGACCGCTGGGGCAGGGGGTGAAAAGACTCCCCTTTTTAAAAATTTAATATAATATTCGTTATTTGTCAACTCCAATCTAATTAATTCTATAGATATTTAGATTATTACTAATTACTAGGATTTTTTTGAATATAAATTAAACTTAATTTATTGATCATTAGATATAATTCAATTAAGATATTGTATGAAAGTATGATTTCCTCTATTCTCTTTTGAGAATTGGAGGTTTTTGATTGGGTGAGTTCAAAAGAAAGAAGGATTTTTTGTCTACCTAAATTTTCCCTTATATCATATCAATAACTCAATCAAAATGCAATTATCTCCAAGAACAAAATGTCTGTTATGCTTAATATCTTTAGTTTGATCTGTATCTGTCTTAATTCTGCCTTTTATTCAAGTAGTTTTTTCTTCGGAAATTGCCCGAGGCCTACGCTTTTTTGAAACTGCTCGCAGATGTTATGCTAGTCATACCCGTGTTCTTTTTCTTAGCTTTCGTTTGGCAAGCTACTTGAAGTTTTTAAGATCCTTAATCTGAAATCTAAATTATTTAAATTCGAAAATTCTTACTATAAACAATTTCCTAAATTTCCTAGATTTCCTCAGGAAGTCTTCGTAGATTTTTCTAGAAAGAAACGGTTCTTGATATCCAAATAGATATGTGGTAGAAAAATGAGGATCTATTTTCGTTTTTTTTTAATTATCTTTGGAGATTGTGTAATGCTTACTTCAAATCCCTCGCTTAAGGCCAGTAGTGATATTTTGTTTCTTCTCTTCATCTTTGGATTCCTATCTAATGATCCTGGACGTAATCCTGGACGCGAAGAATAAGGGTTTTCTTTCTATTTTCTTCGGATTTTTGTTTAGATAAAAACAAAGGGTTCCAAATTGAAAAAAAAGTCATCAAGGGAAGCGGAAAGAGAGGGATTCGGGCCCTCAGTACGAATGGCTCGTACAACGGATTAGCAATCCGCCGCTTTAGTCCACTCAGCCATCTCTCCTAATTGAAAATTGGGTTACATTATATAAAATAAGGAGTATTTCTTTCTCGATTCTCTAAGATAGCACAATTTTTTTTATCAATTTTTATCAGTAATTTATTTTCGATAAATAAAGAAAAGGGCTCAAAAGTGCCAACAATATAAAGAAAAAAAAAAAAGTGGCCCCTTCATATTTTGTTCGAAAGACCCTTCTTATTTCTTATTGACACGGCCTGGCCTGGTCAGTACCCCCAGCCGGGCCTCTTTTTGTTCCAACTAATTCCAGAAAAATAATGATGATTTTTCATTTATCTGATTTGAAAACAAAATGCTTAGTATTATATAAATTTATAAATATAAAAAGTGAATAGGAAATATTTAAGCACGAACAAAAAAAGAAGGAGGACTATTTCCATCCGCGAAAATGAAAAAGAAAGGAGGGTCAATACTTTAAATTTTATGATTTTTTGATGATCCCATCTTATTATACCCATTTTTTCTGGTTCGTACAAAGGTCGAATTGGTATATAATCGAATTAGCGGGTATAGTTTAGTGGTAAAAGTGTGATTCGTTTTTTTACCCCCTTCGATAGTTAAAAGGGTCGTTGTTTTTGGTTTGATTCGTATTCGACCAAAAAACTTTATTTGCAAAAATAAAAGGATTTACCTCTTTAATTTCCTCAATCACGGATTCGAGAAAACCTATACATTCTCGTGTGTGTGATTTGTATCTGCCACATGATCACTTTGTAAGGAGAAATTGGATTATGAAATTACGAAACATAATTTTGGAATTGGATTAATAGTTCTAATTGAATCAGTATTGAATTAGTATGAGTAAGGATCCACAGCTTGAAGATAGAAAGGAGGTTTCCTAATCGTAACTAAGCAAATCTTCAATTTTGGCTTTACAAATCAAAAAATTGAATCAAAATAGCTATTAAATGATGACTCTGGTTTACTAGGAGGCATCAATCTGGTTTTTTAGCGCTCGGTGGGAATCAAAAAATCCCTTTCCTCAGGACCGCCCTCAAATAAAAATACGTTATTGAGAACGAAGTAACTAGAAAGATTGTTAGAATTACTTCCTTTCTAGAGGGGATTCATCTAGAAAGCAATCAGTAGTCAGACAAAAAGTTGACATAGAAATAAGGGTAGAATTTTTTTTTGTAATTTTGTTCACATCCATATCCATGGAGGGGGGTGAATGAAACCAAAGTTTTCATGTCTGGTTTTGAATTAGAGAAAGTTGAACATCAACGTTATGTCTACCTTCACTTCTGGAATTCTGAGGGAATTTTCCTGTTGCTTTTACCGGGAACTTCTTCTTGTATCATCAAACCATCACTCCATTAATACAACCCCAATATTTGATCAACGTAAAATACCTACCGTCTCTCCTCTCTGCAATGTAAGCAACCATAATACCGTAATGTAAGAGGCCTGCCGTCGCCTACACCCTTGAAGTACTGCTACCAGTATTTTTATTTTAATCTTTACTTCTCTATTATATTGTCTTGAACCTGTTCACGAATAATACACACTCTGTCAATAAGAATGGTTACCATGAGTATTTCTTAATTTTTTTGAAATTTGTGAAAAAGAAAAAAATAATGCTTGTTTTCATCCCCTAGTACAAAAAAAAGATCCTTTCTTTAATCAGTTAGTTTCACTTTTTTTCAAAAAAAAAAAAAAAAAAAAATTGATCCTAACATGCCAATATTGGCACATTCAATCATACGTAAATGTAACTCGTTATTTAAACAACTATTCAGAGTTCCTAAGGCTCCCCGTAAGGCTTGTTGGAAAACCCGCTGTCGGACTTGATTAATCGCCCTTTGTTGTTCAAATTGAATAGTTTCATTTTTGTAATTTTCTAATTGTTCTAAAGTCTTAGAAGTTGAATTAATTAAATTCAACTTTTCTCGCTCTATCTCAGAGTATCCATTTACTCGAAACCGATCTGCTTCCATTTCCACTTTCCGTAAGCGAGCCCGGGCTTTTTCCAGCTGTTCAATGGCGCCTCCACGGAGTTCTTCTGAGTTTCGAATAGTATTCAAGATTCTCTGTTTTCGATTATCTAATAAATCGCTTAATGAAAGTGGATTATCTTTCCATTTATTCCAAAGCTTCCATAATCCCTTCCCGAACCAAACATGAATCTTTCGACTCATTTGGCTCTCCTACTCAATTACTTAAGAAAAATTAGAATATCTTTTTATAAATGTAATGAGCCTATCCTCTCTTCTTTGCTCTCTTCTTTGTTTGTTCATATTTTCATATCCAAAAAAATATATAAACTAATGCCAAATCAAAATATTCAGAGGACTCTTCTGACAAAAATATGTAATTGTCAACAAAGTTGTTTCTTTTTTTTTTTTTTTCAAATCCAAAAAACTCTTCTTACTTCTACATAGGTCGTCGATTCAGCATTGGATAAAAAGGGGAAATACCCATTTTTACAATAACCATAAGGGTTCAAAACCTATGAATAGGAGTGTTCTCTATCCATAAAATATTGATTTTGAACCATCTCTATATTAACATAGAGGGTGAAAGAGTACCGGGCTGCGTCTAGACTTCAAACAGTTTGCTTTAACCATATTCATATTAATGGCCACACATTATTGGTTGATAGAGAATCAAAAAAAAATTACCAATGGATCACGAAATGCTATGGTTCTTATCCATAATCTCTTAATTTATTCCGAAGTCATTCGTGGGATCGTGCACCTTTTTTCTAGTTATAACGAAAAAGGTACAGCTGGTTGGACCCAGCATATTCTTGAAATAAACAACCCGCACACACTCCCTTTCCAAAAAAGATCAATACAACAAGCACTACACTTAGATTTATTAGATTTGTTGAAAAAATATCGGTATTAAACCCGAAACTCCCGGCGGATGGCCAATGGCCCAAAGAAACGAAAGAATCGGTTACATTTTTCATACGATCTCCTATAGACTAAATAGATAGACTAAAAAATCGAATAGAGTTCTTTTTGTATCACTTCGCCCCTCTTTTTTTTTTTCCCTATTTTATATTTTAAATAAAAAAAAAGTATTTGATTTATGTGAACTATCCCCCTTGTGTCAATCCTTTGGACTTGGACTCCGAAGGGAAGGATGAAAGGGAATGGGTATACTAATCTCTCATCCACAAATCAAACCTTCCCACAGGTTATTTTGTCAACGAATAAGTAATTGTAGGAGTGAAATCTTAATAGAATTCGAAAAAGGAAAGAATTAGTTCAAGGCAAAAAAATAGGGATTTTTCATATTAAACAAAAGGATTCGCAAACAAAAGTGCTAATGCTACAACCAGTCCATAAATTGTTAAAGCTTCCATAAAAGCTAAACTAAGCAATAGAGTACCTCGTATTTTTCCCTCTGCCTCAGGCTGTCTGGCAATACCCTCTACAGCTTGACCTGCAGCAGTCCCTTGGCCAACTCCGGGTCCAATAGAAGCAAGCCCTACAGCCAACCCAGCAGCAATAACGGAAGCGGCAGAAATCAGTGGATTCATGATAAGTTCCCTCGTACCAAAAAAAAAATGGGGTTAATGATACAATCAACCAACGAATTATGACTTAATAATTCCGTCGCGAGCATTTCGAAGTAACTAAGAACTTCGAGTTAAATTATGAAGTAATAGTATTAGTGAATAATTCGAGCTATTTTTTTAGTTTCTGTTTCTATCCACAGAGTCTTTGTGAATCCATACGACTTTCGATCTTCCATTTCTTGGTTCCGAACTCTTATTTTCGTCCACCCTTTTCTGAATTTCATCTGTTTATTTAGTCAATTCACAGTCCCAGGGAGACGGAAAGGGAAAGGCTTGTATTGGTATTAGAATCCCTGCCAAAATTCATAGGAGTCGGGTGGCAAATAAACTATCTCTTTAGTTCATATAGAATCAGTCAATATCTAATATCACATATACGTGTCTTTCTTCCATAACGTAAACCAAGCATTCATCTTAGATTCAATCGGATTGGAGAATCAATTATCAAAATATCTACAAGAGTTTACTTATTTATAGTTTATAGCCATTCAATTACATATACCTACCCTCCCCCAACCAACCCATTTTTTTTAAATTAGGTTTTTGTGTAAATTCTTTTTTTTTTTATATTCTTTTATTTAATTTATTTAATATTAATATTTAATCACACGTCCTAAATACAGGCCTTCATATTGAATATTCGAATTCTTTTTTTTTTGAATATTGATATTGAACTTGAACTATTGAATAATGAGATAGAAATCGAATATTCGTTGAGGAAGGTTGTATTAAGGTGACGAAAAAACGAAACTTAGGAAAAAGATCTTCGATCTCTTCCTTTTTTACACCTATCTAATATCGTTTTTATTGGGGGGTAAATATTAATATTAAATAAATTAAATAAAAAGAATATAAATAAAAAAAAAAATTTACACAAAACCTAATTTAAAAAATGGTTGGTTGGGGGATGGAGGTAGGTATATGTAATTGAATGGCTATAAACTATAAATAAGTACTCTTGTAGATATTTTGATAATTGATTCTCCAATCCGATTGAATCTAAGATGAATGCTTGGTTTACGTTATGGAAGAAAGACACGTATATGTGATATTAGATATTGACTGATTCTATATGAACTAAAGAGATAGTTTATTTGCCACCCGACTCCTATGAATTTTGGCAGGGATTCTAATACCAATACAAGCCTTTCCCTTTCCGTCTCCCTGGGACTGTGAATTGACTAAATAAACAGATGAAATTCAGAAAAGGGTGGACGAAAATAAGAGTTCGGAACCAAGAAATGGAAGATCGAAAGTCGTATGGATTCACAAAGACTCTGTGGATAGAAACAGAAACTAAAAAAAATAGCTCGAATTATTCACTAATACTATTACTTCATAATTTAACTCGAAGTTCTTAGTTACTTCGAAATGCTCGCGACGGAATTATTAAGTCATAATTCGTTGGTTGATTGTATCATTAACCATTTCTTTTTTTGGTACGAGGGAACTTATCATGAATCCACTGATTTCTGCCGCTTCCGTTATTGCTGCTGGGTTGGCTGTAGGGCTTGCTTCTATTGGACCCGGAGTTGGCCAAGGGACTGCTGCAGGTCAAGCTGTAGAGGGTATTGCCAGACAGCCTGAGGCAGAGGGAAAAATACGAGGTACTCTATTGCTTAGTTTAGCTTTTATGGAAGCTTTAACAATTTATGGACTGGTTGTAGCATTAGCACTTTTGTTTGCGAATCCTTTTGTTTAATATGAAAAACCCTATATTTTTTGCCTTGAACTAATTCTTTCCTTTTTCGAATTCTATTAAGATTTCACTCCTACAATTACTTATTCGTTGACAAAATAACCTGTGGGAAGGTTTGATTTGTGGATGAGAGATTAGTATACCCATTCCCTTTCATCCTTCCCCTTCGGAGTCCAAGTCCAAAGGATTGACACAAGGGGGATAGTTCACATAAATCAAATACTTTTTTTTTTTTTAAAATATAAAATAGGAAAAAAAAAAGAGGGGCGAAGTGATACAAAAAGAACTCTATTCGATTTTTTAGTCTATCTATTTAGTCTATAGGAGATCGTATGAAAAATGTAACCGATTCTTTCGTTTCTTTGGGCCATTGGCCATCCGCCGGGAGTTTCGGGTTTAATACCGATATTTTTTCAACAAATCTAATAAATCTAAGTGTAGTGCTTGTTGTATTGATCTTTTTTGGAAAGGGAGTGTGTGCGGGTTGTTTATTTCAAGAATATGCTGGGTCCAACCAGCTGTACCTTTTTCGTTATAACTAGAAAAAAGGTGCACGATCCCACGAATGACTTCGGAATAAATTAAGAGATTATGGATAAGAACCATAGCATTTCGTGATCCATTGGTAATTTTTTTTGATTCTCTATCAACCAATAATGTGTGGCCATTAATATGAATATGGTTAAAGCAAACTGTTTGAAGTCTAGACGCAGCCCGGTACTCTTTCACCCTCTATGTTAATATAGAGATGGTTCAAAATCAATATTTTATGGATAGAGAACACTCCTATTCATAGGTTTTGAACCCTTATGGTTATTGTAAAAATGGGTATTTCCCCTTTTTATCCAATGCTGAATCGACGACCTATGTAGAAGTAAGAAGAGTTTTTTGGATTTGAAGAAAAATAAAAAAAGAAACAACTTTGTTGACAATTACATATTTTTGTCAGAAGAGTCCTCTGAATATTTTGATTTGGCATTAGTTTATATATTTTTTTGGATATGAAAATATGAACAAACAAAGAAGAGAGCAAAGAAGAGAGGATAGGCTCATTACATTTATAAAAAGATATTCTAATTTTTCTTAAGTAATTGAGTAGGAGAGCCAAATGAGTCGAAAGATTCATGTTTGGTTCGGGAAGGGATTATGGAAGCTTTGGAATAAATGGAAAGATAATCCACTTTCATTAAGCGATTTATTAGATAATCGAAAACAGAGAATCTTGAATACTATTCGAAACTCAGAAGAACTCCGTGGAGGCGCCATTGAACAGCTGGAAAAAGCCCGGGCTCGCTTACGGAAAGTGGAAATGGAAGCAGATCGGTTTCGAGTAAATGGATACTCTGAGATAGAGCGAGAAAAGTTGAATTTAATTAATTCAACTTCTAAGACTTTAGAACAATTAGAAAATTACAAAAATGAAACTATTCAATTTGAACAACAAAGGGCGATTAATCAAGTCCGACAGCGGGTTTTCCAACAAGCCTTACGGGGAGCCTTAGGAACTCTGAATAGTTGTTTAAATAACGAGTTACATTTACGTATGATTAGTGCCAATATTGGCATGTTAGGATCAATGAAAAAAAATAACTGATTAGTCTTTTGTACTGTAGGCATTATTTTTTCTTTTTTTTTTTTTTCAAATTTCAAAAAAGAATTAAGAAATACTCATGGTAACCATTCGAGCTGACGAAATTAGTAATATTATTCGTGAACGGATTGAACAATATAATAGAGAAGTAAAGATTGTAAATACTGGTAGCGTACTTCAAGTAGGCGACGGCATTGCTCGTATTCATGGTCTTGATGAAGTAATGGCGGGAGAATTGGTCGAATTTGAAGAGGGAACGGTAGGTATTGCTTTGAATTTAGAATCAAATAATGTTGGGGTTGTATTAATGGGTGATGGTTTGATGATACAAGAAGGAAGTTCGGTAAAAGCAACAGGAAGAATTGCTCAGATTCCAGTGAGTGACGCCTACTTAGGGCGTGTTATAAACGCCCTAGCTAAACCTATTGATGGTAGGGGCGAAATTTCAGCTTCTGAATCTCGATTAATTGAATCTCCTGCCCCGGGTATTATTTCGCGGCGTTCCGTATACGAGCCTCTTCAAACCGGACTTATTGCTATTGATTCGATGATTCCTATAGGGCGGGGCCAGCGAGAATTAATTATTGGGGACAGACAGACCGGTAAAACTGCAGTAGCCACGGATACGGTTCTCAATCAACAAGGTCAAAATGTAATATGTGTTTATGTAGCTATAGGTCAAAAAGCATCTTCTGTGGCTCAGGTAGTAACTGCTTTACAGGAAAGGGGGGCGATGGAATACACTATTGTGGTAGCCGAAATGGCGGATTCCCCTGCTACATTACAATATCTCGCTCCTTATACAGGAGCAGCTCTGGCTGAATATTTTATGTATCGCGAACGACACACTTCAATCATTTATGATGATCCCTCAAAACAAGCACAGGCTTATCGTCAAATGTCTCTTTTATTACGAAGACCGCCTGGGCGCGAAGCTTATCCAGGGGATGTTTTTTATTTACATTCACGCCTTTTGGAAAGAGCCGCTAAATCAAGTTCTAGTTTAGGTGAAGGAAGTATGACCGCCTTACCAATAGTTGAAACTCAATCGGGAGATGTTTCGGCTTATATTCCTACTAATGTAATTTCCATTACCGATGGCCAAATATTCTTATCCGCCGACCTATTCAATGCTGGAATTAGGCCCGCTATTAATGTCGGCATCTCCGTTTCCAGGGTGGGGTCCGCAGCTCAAATTAAAGCCATGAAAAAGGTAGCTGGTAAATTAAAGCTGGAACTGGCTCAATTCGCAGAATTAGAAGCCTTTGCACAATTTGCGTCTGATCTCGAGAAAGCGACTCAGAATCAATTGGCAAGAGGTCAACGATTGCGTGAATTGCTTAAACAATCCCAATCAGCTCCCTCGCGGTGGAAGAACAGATAATGACTATTTATACCGGAACAAACGGTTATCTTGATTCATTAGAAATTGCACAAGTAAGGAAATTTCTTGTTGATTTACGGACTTACGTAAAAACTAACAAGCCTCAGTTCCAAGAAATTATATCTTCTACCAAGATGTTTACCGAGGAAGCGGAAGCCCTTTTGAAAGAAGCTATTCAGGAACAAATGGACCGGTTTCTACTTCAGGAATAAGCATAAAAAGGATCACTTACTTTCTTTTATCTTAAATTTCTCTTAAAAATTAAGGGTCTCAAATTAACTCAAATTCAAGTTACTCGAAAAGTCTTTGGTGGTATCAAAATAAAAAAAAAAAAAAGATATATGGAAAAAATTTGCGTCCAATAGGATTTGAACCTATACCAAAGGTTTAGAAGACCTCTGTCCTATCCATTAGACAATGGACGCTTTTCATTCCGATTTTTTTCGTATTTTTACTTTCCCCACCTCTTCGCTGAAAAAAAAAGAATAGAAAGCGGGTAGCGGGAATCGAACCCGCATCGTTAGCTTGGAAGGCTAGGGGTTATAGTCGACGTCGATTCAGCATTTTGAACGTCTCTAATTCAAAACCGAACATGAAACTTTGGTTTCATTCGGCCCTTTATGGATATGGATGTGAACAAAATTACAAAAAAAAATTCTACCCATAACATCTATGTCAACTTTTGTCTGACTACTGATTGCTTTCTAGATGATCCCTCTAGAAGAGAGTAATTCTAACAATCTTTCTAGTTACTTCGTTCTCTATTTTTATTTGAGGCGGTCCTGAGGAAAGGGATTTTGTTTCCACCGAGCTAAAAATCCAGGTCGATGCCTCTAGTAAACCAGAGTCATCATTTAATAGCTATTTTGATTCAATTTTTGATTTGTAAAGCCAAAATTGAAGATTTAGTTACGATTAGAAACCTACTTTCTATCTTCATCCATGGATCCCTTTACTCATACTGATTCAATACTGATTCAATTGGAACTATTAATCCAATTCCAAAATTATGTTTCGTAATTTCATAATCCAATTTCTCACTTTCTAAGTGATCCTTGGATACAAATCACGAGAATGTATAGGTTTTCTCGAATCCGTGATTGAGAGGTAAAGGAGTAAATCCTTTTATTTTTGCAAATAAAGTTTTTGGTCGGAATACGAATCAAACCGAAAACAACGACCCTTTAACTATCAAAGGGGTAAAAAACGAATCACACTTTTACCACTAAACTATACCCGCTACAATTCGATTATTGTATACAATTCGACCTTTTGTCGAACCGGAAAATGGGGTATAATAAGATGGGATCATCAAAAAATCATAAAATTTAAAGTATTGACCCTCCTTTCTTTTTCATTTTCGCGGATGGAAATAGTCCTCCTTCTTTTTTTGTTCGTGCTAAAATATTTCCTATTCACCTTTTTTATATTTATAAATTTATATAATACTAAGCATTTTTGTTTTCAATCATATGATAAATGAAAAATCATCATTATTTTTCTGGAATTAGTTGGAACAAAAAGAGGCCCGGCTGGGGGTACTGACCAGGCCAGGCCGTGTCAATAAGAAATAAGAAGGGTCTTTCGAACAAAATATGAAGGGGCCACTTTTTTTTTTTCTTTATATTGTTGGCACTTTTGAGCCCTTTTCTTTATTTATCGAAAATAAATTACTGATAAAAATTGATAAAAATTGTACATATCTATAGAATCGAGAAAGAAATACTCCTTATTTTATGTTAATCTAACCTAATTTTCAATTAGGAGAGATGGCTGAGTGGACTAAAGCGGCGGATTGCTAATCCGTTGTACGAGTTATTCGTACCGAGGGTTCGAATCCCCTCTTTCCGCTTCCCTTGATGACTTTTTTTTTAAAATTTGGCAAACCTTTGTTTTTATCTAAAACAAAACCCGAAGAAAATAGAAAGGAAAAACCCTTATTCTTCGCGCCCAGGATTACGTCCAGGATCATTAGATAGGAATCCAAAGATGAAGAGAGAAACAAAAAATATCACTACTGTGTAAACGAAGAGTTTGAGAGTAAGCATTACACAATCTCCAAGATAATTAAAAAAAACGAAAATAGATCCTCCATTTTTCTACCACATATCCTATTTGGATATCAAGAACCGAGTTTCTTTCTAGAAAAAATCACGAACTTTCTAGGAAATCTAGGAAATTTAGGAAATTTGTAAGAATTTTTCAATTTAAATAATTTAGATTTCAGATTAAGGATCTTAGCGAAAACTTACAGCAGCTTGCCAAACGAAAGCTAAGAGAAAAAAGAACACGGGTATGACTGGCATAACATCTACGACGGGGTTCAAAAAAGCGTAGGCCTCGGGGCAATTTTCCGAAGAAAAACTACTTGAATAAAAGGCAGAATTAAGACAGATACAGATCAAACTAAAGATATTAAGCATAACAGACATTTTGTTCTTGGAGATAATTGCATTTTGATTGAGTTATTGA
>JAHSUH010004638.1:0-39534 GCA_025388415.1 Cynanchum wilfordii | reverse complement strand
AGCTAAGATAGAAATTGCAAATTCAAATCAATAAAACCACAATATTCAATTTATGAAAACCACAAAATGCCCAAAGTGAATTGTAAGATAAGACCAACCATTTCTACCTAAGGGAAATGTAGAAGAGAAGAGAGTTCCTAAGGTTGGATACTAATTACAAAATCGAAATTACAAGAAGTAATAGATTAAAGGGAAAGAAATGCGCTGTAACAAGGTGTCGTTGAAACGATCAACCTTCTTTCTCTTTAACTCCCCTCTTGAATCTCTTTTTGCTCTTCTTCCATCTTCAAGTTGTTGTAGAACAAATCCTCTTGAATAGATCTAGCTAATTTCCTTACGTTTTGAGGCAAACTAACTAGAACACTCTTGAGACACTCATAACTACAACAATGTAGAGAGTGATCTATAGAAAATAGGAAAATTACAAAGTGTATAGAACAACTCTCAAAGTCTTACCAACAATATGAAAAGAGTATTCAAAGTGATAGCATAACACCATCCATAAACTAGCCTAACCATCAACTTTGCTAAAAATCCTACTATTTATAGATAACCGAAAACAGGGGTAAAATTGTCATTTTACGGTTAAAAAAATCTGATTTTGACTCAACACGCCCGTGTCGTGCACCGTGTTGCGACCGTGTTGACAGCGAACGACACGGGCATGTTGCACCCGTGTTACAACCATGTCGGGCAACCGTGTTCAGGCCGTGTTGCAACCGTGTTGAGTAGGAAATTGCATATTTAGTCCCTCTTTTTGCACATTTAATGCAATTACGTCCAATACTCGTTCCTGTAACAAAATAAACACTTTTAAAGATATTTCTATGCAATTATGGCAAAATTATACCAAGAAAATACCTAAAATACCCCTAAGAATGTGATACATTTTCGTGTTATCACATAACCCCACACTTAAGATTTGCTTGTCCCCAAACAAATATGTAAAGAAAGCTCAAAAAGAATTATAACACTAAAATGCATCAAATACTTATAGAATTCAATTAAAAGAGGTATTTTAATTTGTCAAACAATTCAAATTGTTCAACTTACTTTTCAAAGATTTCTTTTTTGAAAATAGAGAATGAAATACTTCATGTTGCCTCACTAATCATTTCATGCACAATTTCAAGTACTTTGATTTACTTCATGAATTTGAAACACTCATATCAATCTCAACGACCAACCAATCTATAAAAGTTCCCCGACCAAAACAACTCAATCAAACAATAGTTCAATCAAATGAAAATCGTAACAACTTACCACAATCACCTTCAAGAAACTCAAGTTACAAAGCCACTTTTATTATATATATTCTTTTTTCGTTATTATTATTAATTTTTTTTTTTGAGAGACACTCTACTTAACAATGTCAACTTTAATTACCCTTTTAGCGAGATCTACTCCGGTGGCTCCCAGATTTTGAAAACCTTAGGGCACCGGGCATTAAGTTCCCTTTAGAAGTAGTTCTCGAGTAACAAAGGACACATGTAGAGGCTCTTTTTAGTTTTACAAAAAAGTAAACAATTAGTGGCATGTTTCTCAAGAATCCATCATGCAATCATGAAAGCTATCACAAAATCCAAGAGATTTAGTATCATCAACCAAGTGTCCAAGAGTAGTCTACCAATCAAACAATTCATCAAAATAAGATGTGCTCAAAAATCTTTCGGGAATTTCCTATAACCGGCTAATGTCAAGCATCAATGAGATAATGACAAATTACATCTTGAAATCATAGCCATATCAACAATTATTATCTATCATCGGCAAAGTAAATCAAAGTACACAATTCATCAATTAATCTTTTCAAGTAAATCAAGAATTTGAAAATATTGAAAAAATCATTTTTTTGGAAAAATTTTGCATAGAACGGAACAATTAACACAAAAAGAGAGATATTCCAATTAAAAGCACATGCTTTTCTACCCCACACTTAGAATTTACACTGTCCTTAGTGTATACCCCACACTTAAATTAAAGCATAAAAGTAGAAAAATAAGCAATTAAAAGAAATAGAAGAAAATAAAGAGAAAAACACAAAGAAAAATAAAAGAAAAGCAATCATTCATAAAAGAAATGAAAGCTTAATAAATACATCCCGAGCACTTAAACACTTAGCACTTAGAAAACAAGTATAAATAATTAAATACAAATAAAAAGTAAATACAGAAATCTAGATAAGGCATTTTTGCATGAATTTTATTAAAGGAATTCTTTCACTACTACACCTATTATGACAGCTCGGCCTCAACTCCGAATGTGGAAACAGCTCGCCAGTCGATCCTCCTTCCGTGTAATATTCATCGTCCCTCAAAAGAAGGTAGTCGATCTCGTGCAAGGACATGCTCCGCCGGGAAGTCGAGGAAAGCATGTGATGGAGAACGAACCTCAGAATACGTATGAGCCATAGAGAAAAGAGAGAGAAAAATAAAATTTCGAAAATTTGAAGGAAAGAAAGTACTAATATTTGTTTAAGAGGGAAAACAATAAGAAAAAGTGAAAAATTCAAATAAACTTCAGAAATCAGTCAAAAAAATTCAGAAAAATTCTGTACAGCTGAGAAACAGAAATAAGAGTTAGAACTGGAATTTATACCAAAAATACTGGACAAATTAATCACCCAAAATCAGTGAGAAATAAGAAAAACAGTAAAAATTAAAAATACTGCACACTAAAAACAATTAAAAAACAGTAAATAAAAATATGGGAAAGAGTAAAAAACACTAAAAATAACCAAATTCCAGATCTAGAAATATATAGAATAAGATCCTGCACAAAAATAAAGAAACACGAGAAGAGGAAATCAAAGTACCTACAATATAAGAAAAGAGAAAGATGAAATAAAATATAACAGTATTAAATAAATAAATAATACTAATCCATTCAATACAAATGAGGAAAATGAATTAAACTAATTCAATACAAATGAATTAAATAATACTACTGCTACTGACGTGTAAAGCAAACAAAATACAATTTATTATGCATATGGAAATTTTAAGAAAGCTACCTATAGTACAAGCAAAAACAATACAAACTAGAATTTCATAGCACAAGTACAATTCACACAGAAGAAATAAATTAGACTATCTCATACTAATTCCATGCAAGTCATAAAAATTACTTAAAAATATCATAGAAACACCTAACTATCATGCATAATATCTAAATGCCATAAAAGTCATACAAACTGTATATACAAAACAAAACATGCAGACATAAGAGTTCATGCAATTAAAATATATACAAGCATCATGTAAACGAAATCTATATACACAATAATTACTAGAAAGTTTATTGTAATTTGAAAAATGAAAATGCAATATGACTACTGGAGTAAATAAAATAGCTAATATGGAAATGTTGGTCACTAAACTAGCATTTCTTAGAATTAATTTCTAAGAATGCTTCCTAATCAAAAACTAAACTAACATATTACCTAAGAACTTAAGAATACTAAATACAATAATAAAAATGCAGTTCTAAGGAAAAGTAATGGTGACCATTTTTTAAAGACAAATCATGCAAGCTAAAGCTATCTCCTAATAGTATATACAAAGTAAGAAAATTTAGATGCAAACCACACCTAATCTCATATTAAGCATATAATAAAGCTAACAAAAAGTAAAATGCATGAAAACACCTAACATAATTCTTAAAATATAATGAAAGTAAGCATCAAGATAGTGATCTAACTAAGAGTAATAAGATATGAAAATGATATGCTAACTAAGAAATGAAATACAAGTAATGAGGCTAAGACTAAGCAAAGAACTTAACTAAGATATTCTACCAAAATACCTAAGAATCAAGACAAAATCTATAGCAACTACCTTAGTAAGAGAATTAATCATGGAACATAAAGCAAGAAAATAAACCTAAGACATGAAATAGACTTAACAAAAGTAGTATCAATCTATTTCAAACAAAACAAAGCAAGTAAGTAAAACATTAAGATATGTAAAGACAAGTAAGAAAACATGAAAACAAGTAAGTAAGCTAATTAGATCCTAAACTAACCATACCTAATAACTAGATAAGATATACTAAAAGTACTAAAGCAAAGAAACTCGTGCAAGAAGAATAAGAAAGCATTAGTTCTAAGCTCTATTCTAAGGACTAAACTAAGAAACTAAACTTAAGATCTAAATGCAATCCTAGAACAAAAATGAAAGAGCCAAAATCTAACCTAATCTAAAGCATGAAACTCACTAAGATATCTAATCTAAATCAACTAAAGTTAACCCAAATCTAAAGTACCAAAACCATATTCTAACCAAAATTACTAAGGAAAAAGTTATTCCTAAGGGATCTATACTAACCAAAATTCTAACTAAATTCTAATATCATTAAACTAAAGTCATCTACACTATAAGCTAACCAAAATATATAATCTAAATAAAGGAAAATCTTAAGAACATGAAATGAAAGAAAACAATAAAAACAAATCTCAAGTAACATAAGATTCTAACAAGCTCTAAAATAAGAACAAGAACAATCTAAGAACAAGAATAGCTAAATCAAGTAGAACTCGAAAAATAGTCTAAACATGTAATCAAAATATCTCAACTAAAGAATCAACTCAACCAATGAATAGCAACAATCCAAGATCTATGAGGAAGATCAAAGATTATTTAAGAAAAAGACAAGAAAAATGAAGGAAACTAGAGATTGATTCCATCAAACAAAACATGAAATAGTTGAAAAATTATAAGATCTACACCATTACCATAAAAATCTCCTCAAAACTATAAGAATTAGGAGGAAAAATTTATGAATCAATTAATAAGAATCCCCGGCAACGACGCCAGACGCCAAAAATATGATGATCGCTTTTCATAAATAAAATTTAGATAAATAAATGAGTAAAATAATGATTAAATTAATAAGATAATAATAAGAATAATTGAGTTTGTCACAAGGCTACAATCATCTAGGCAGAATACCTATCATGTAGTTAGTTTATAAAAGCAAGTATCAAGACTTTAAAATTTATAAAATCGTTTCTCCCCAAGATCCTTATTAAGACTAGGTGTAAGAAGTTATAAAGAAATCAACTATTATAATGTTTTGGAAGAATTAATCAATCTAGAGTTTATTCAACCAACATCAATGGTGATGAGATTGAATCTAACAATTCCTATGAAACAAAGTAAAATAAAGGAAAGTACAAGATTAAGCAAGTAATGGATGGTAGAAACTCAAAGTAAATCATAGGTAAAATGGAGGATACAAGTTACTAAGGGCAAAATAATCATGAATTAACTATCATAATTCCACCAAATTCAAGTCTAAAGTAGAACTTCTTCAATATGGTTCATTGCAAGAAATTCATAGATTGAAAACACTTGAATGTTAACACAACCAAATCTCCTATCAATCATCCTAGTTCCGGTCCATCAATAGGAAAATTAATCACATTAACCTGGCTCTAATCATATGTCCTAGTTTCGGCCTAACAATTAGTGTTAATCCGAAACTACAACTTCAAATCAAAGCTCAAACATAAAATGAAATCAAAATCCAAAGCTAAGATAGAAATTGCAAATTCAAATCAATAAAACCACAATATTCAATTTATGAAAACCACAAAATGCCCAAAGTGAATTGTAAGATAAGACCAACCATTTCTACCTAAGGGAAATGTAGAAGAGAAGAGAGTTCCTAAGGTTGGATACTAATTACAAAATCGAAATTACAAGAAGTAATAGAATAAAGGGAAAGAAATGCGTTGTAACAAGGTGTCGTTGAAACGATCAACCTTCTTTCTCTTCAACTCCCCTCTTGAATCTCTTTTTGCTCTTCTTCAATCTTCAAGTTGTTGTAGAACAAATCCTCTTGAATAGATCTAGCTAATTTCCTTACGTTTCAAGGCAAACTAACTAGAACACTCTTGAGACACTCATAACTACAACAATGTAGAGAGTGATCTATAGAAAATAGGAAAATTACAAAGTGTATAGAACAACTCTCAAAGTCTTACCAACAATATGAAAACAGTATTCAAAGTGATAGCATAACACAATCCATAAACTAGCCTAACCATCAACTTTGCTAAAAATCCTATTATTTATAGATAACCGAAAATAGGGGTAAAATTGTCATTTTACAGTTGAAAAATATGATTTTGACTCAACACGCCTGTGTCGCGCACCGTGTTACGACCATGTTGACACCAAACGATATGGGCGTGTTGCACCCGTGTTACAATCGTGTCGCGCCCCGTGTTGCGATCGTGTTCAAGCTGTGTTGCAACCGTGTTGAGCAGGAAAATGCATATTTAGTCCCTCTTTTTGCACATTTAATGCAATTAAGTCCAGTACTCATTCCTGTAACAAAATAAACACTTTTAAAGATATTTCTATGCAATTATGGCAAAATAATACCCGAAATACCCCTAAGAATGTGATACTTTTTCGTGTTATCACATGGCCAACCAGAAAGTGACACTTGGGGTGGTCCTCACCCGACAATTCTGCAATAGTGGCTCCAAACAGTGTCTGTCGGGTCAGGTGCATTTAATGTGGAGTTCGGTGAGAATATTTCCATCGGAGATCATGCTCCGAACGTTTGTACTTCTAGTCGTCGGCTAGACCTCGGAGGAGTCCTATTTGGGACCACGGTGGTCCTTCGTGGAATCCACCTTGGACGGTCCAGCCTACGTGCACCTTTTGGGACTTCGGTTACTCTCGGTGGCCCCTTGCGACGTGCGAAGAAAATCTACTCGGACGTTGCGCATCTCGGGGGGACCGAAGCATAATTTTGGAGTTTTGACATCCGGGGCACAACGTTTGAATTTCATCATTGTCAACTGTCGTTTGCGCCACCTAGGGTTTTATGCCCAGTGTGCTTTTTCTGCCAATAATTAATGCTGGGATTTCGTGTAGAGAAAATCTCTTCAGTAGAAGGAAGTTTCCGTTTTTCCCTTTTTCCTTTTCTGTCATCATTGTCTTTTCGGAGTTTGAGGAAGGTCGTTTTCCCTTCATTTTCAAAACTCTTTTTACCGAGTCTTCTCTGTTGCTTCACTTTACTAGACTGCAAGTTGTCGTCCGACCAACTCTCCGTCCGCTGACTGCGTTCTATCTTTAGCTTTTCCCGGAGGTGTGTGCTCGTTTTATCTCAATTTGTGTTATTGTTGGCCATATTTCTTGAAAAAAATCAAAATTTGCCAAAATTTTTTGAATTTTTCAAAATGATTAGTTTACTTGAAAATATTGTTTTGTGAACTTTTTGTTGGGATTTTGATTTTCTTAGCCGATGATATATACTATTTGTTGATTGTTAAAAGTCCCGAGATTTGATTTGTTTCATTTTGTTGATACTTAGTACGAGCATGATTATAGGAAAGTCCTGAAACTCTTTTGACACAGCTATTCTTGGTTGGCCATTCTGATTATTGGACTACTTTTGGACAGTTATTTGAGTAGTATTAAGTCTTTTGGGAATGGAGATGACTTGCGTTTTCACTTGAAAAACTCTTTGAGAGACTTGCCACGTGTTTATTATTTTTCGTTGAATAAATTGTTGAATAAAAGGTTGTTTGCATGCATCCTTTGCTACTTGAGCACCACTCCTTAAGGGAATTGAATGCTTGGTGCCCTAAGGTCCTCGGGATCTGGGAGTCATCGGAGTGGAACTCGCTACAAGGGTAGTTAAAGTTGATATTGTTAAGCAAAAGGGAAAAATCTTGAAAAAATAAAAATAAAATTGAATAAAAATTTGTTTTTGAATAAGTGGCTTGTTTCTTGAGATTTGATAGTGATTATGTCTCGTTGTTGAAGTTTTTGATCGACCGAAACACTATTTGAGTAATTTGCTTTGAAAGGAAATTTTCTATTTGAAACACTAATTGAGATAGAGCACACACTTCACTCGGGATGCTTTTATGATCATTTCTTGTATTTAAGTTGAAAATGACTTATTCAAATTGATTTTTCTTGACTTAGACATGAAGCACTTGATGAGGCATATTAAGTGAATCATTCCCTAGAACATTTTGATTACGAGATTTTTGGAAGAGTAAACTAGTTAGCTTGGAATCTTTGAAAAATTTTATGCATTTGTAATTGATGTGAATTTGTATATTGATTTATTTGGTTGTCTTGAGTTTTCTTTAAAACCTTTCTTATTGATTTGCTTGAGGACAAGCAAAGCGTAAGTTGTGGGGTATTTGATGACATCAAATATGATCATGTTTTGGAGTATTATTTGTGCATAACTGTTATGCTTTATTGTGTTTAATTGAGATAAATTGATTAATTTTGGATTTAATTGCAATTATTCTGTTTCAGGTGACTTTCGGGCTAAATTGATTGAAAAGAATAAATTAAGGGTTGAAAATACAATTTTTTGGAAGATGACTACGCCCTTAGAGGATGCACTACGGCTGGAATGACGTCACTATGCCCTTCGCACCCGTAATGATGAGATCACTACGCCCGTAGCACATGAACTCACTACCTCCGTAGTGAGTAATGAACCAAATACGCCCATAGCCGATGCACTCACTACGCCCGTAGTGAGGGCTAGATCACTATTTCCTTTGTGAAATGACTATTTTTCCCCTGGTTTTGGTTATCTATATATAGTAGGATTTTTAGCAGTGTTTAGGCTGACTAGTTTTTGGATGGTTTGTATGTTTACACTTTGAATATCATTCCATATTGTTGGTTTAGACTTAGTGAATTTTCTATACAATTTGTAAGTCCGATTTTTCTATAGATTATTCCCCAGTTGTTGTAGTTATAACTGTCTCTAGTTGGTTTTTGTGGATTTGCCTCGACACGTAAGGAAGTTCATTGGAGCTATACTAGAGGAACCTATCTACATCAACCTAGAAGCTTGAAGAAGAACAAGAGGAAGATCAAAGAGGGAGTTGAAGAAGAGGAGTCATTCCCGAGTCAACGACCAATTGATAATGACATCTCTCTTCTCCTTACTTCTATTACTTTTTGTATTTTCTATCTTGTATCTAGTTGCCAACCTTAGGAACTCTTTCTTCTACATTTCTCCTAGGTAGAAATGGTTGGTTTTATGTTACTTATTACTTTGGGCATTTTATGATTTTCATGGATCAATTGTTGTAGTTTTATTAATTCGAATTGCAATTTCAATGATTGCTTTGGATCTAAATTTTATTCTTAGTTTAAGCTTTGATTTGGAATTGTGGTTTCGGGTTAACACTAATTGTTAGGCCGGAACCAGGATATACGATTAGTGCCATATTAATATGATTGAATTTCTTATTAATGGACCGGAACCAGGATGATTGGAGATTTGATTGTGTTAATATTCAAGTGTTCTTCATTTATGAATTTCTTGCAACGAACCGTATTGGGGAAGTTCATCTTTAGACTTGAATTTGGTGGAATTATGATAGTTAATTCATGATTATCTTGCCCTTAATAGTTTGTATCCTCCATTTTACCTATAACTTTCCTTGAGTTTCTACCATCCATTTACTTGCTTTAATTTCTACTTTGCTTTATTTTACATTGTTTTCTAGAAATCTTAGTATCAATCTCATCATTGTTGATGTTGGTTGGACAAAACTTGAGATTGATTCATACTTCCAAAACATGATTATAATTGATTTCATTATATTTTATTACACCTAATCTTAATAAGGATCTTGGAAAGAAACGATTTTATAAATTTTAAAATCTTGATACTTGCTTTAATACTATCTACATGATAGGTACTCTGCCTAGATGATTGAAGATTAGTGACAACCTTAATTATATTCATTCTTATTTCATTAATTAATTATCATTATTATTATTATTATTATTTTGTTCATTAATGTTACATTTGATAAATAAATATATGAATTTAAAATTTTAAATAGCTACATAAATATTACATTCTTTCTAATTTAGTAACATATATAATTTTAAGTTAAAAGTATATTCTTTATTTTAAAATTTTTATCATCTTAATTTTTACCTATAATTCATCATTTTCTTATAAAATATAGATTTAAGTTTTTTATCATATATTTTTTTTGAAAATAAAATTATATATAAGATTCAAAATTTTAAATAAATTTATAATTATGAAGATAAATGTTTTTTTTTAAAAAAAATGAAATATTCATAATTATGAGTTTATTAATATTATTTTACATAATTTTTAAAAATAAAAAAATAAAAAAATTATAGATATGTCCAGCAAAAAAAAATTATAGATATGCTTTTTTTACTATTTTTAAAAATCAAAATTTTGTTTAGTATAAAAAAAATTATTAATATAAATTAAAGAGAAATAGTTTAAAATTTTTCATTTGTTAAAAATGCAAAAAGAAAAAAAAAAACACAAATAATAATAACAACAAATTAGTTTAAGAACCAAAAAGTTAAAAGAAAAATAATAATAAAGATTAAAGTAAAAAAAAACGATAAATACTATTAAAAAAAAAAAAAAACACAAACATACCATTATAAACATGTAAAAATCGAAACTCAAAAGTTGTCAATATAAATGGTTAAAAAAAACTAAAAATAAAATTTAGAAAAACTAAAAATTTAACTTAATTACAATTATGCTATCTGTGTTTTTAAATTTCACAATTTATTCAATTCTTTTAGTTTTCAAGTTCCATAAATCAAAAGAAAATAATAGAAAAATGAGTTTTACTTATTTGAGTTTTATTTTGACTTAAAATTAATATATATATATATATATATATATTGTTGTATTGACAACAAAAAGAATACAATACAAGTCCACTCTCAAAGTAACTAGAAGTAGAGAAGCATATATATATATACATATATATGCTTCGCCTTTACAATGTGCAAAGAGATCAAAGGAAGGGAACAACAAATAGAGAAATCTTGTAGAACAAAATGAACAACATCTCTCTCTCTCTCTCTCTCTCTCTCTCTTCTTTAGCATAATATACATACAAATAGAATAAAAGAAAAAAAAACTTAAAAATTCATCACAATATATTACTTAGTGGGAAGTAAAAGAAGAGGGCTAGCCCTGAATGGTTGAAGAACAACAACAAAATTTCTAGCTAGCAGAAAAAAAAAAAATAAATAAATAAAAGGGACTGCGTGAGATTTGCCTTATGAAGAGGACCCTGATATCACACATACAATTGAAAAGCATTATTAATATATATAATAGACATTTTAAGGTACCTTACGGACATTTTATTTCCTAAACAAAAGAAAGGTTGCAGTATTCATTGTTGAAATTATGCAAATGCACTAAGGAAAATGAATTAGAGTGCAAGATTGAATTTAAGATGCCTTCTTAAAGATACATTAGTAGAGGCCTTTAAATTAAAAGTATCCTAAAATCTGTTGAGATATCTCGAGGAATTTAAATAATTAAGATAAAAATAATCTAGATATAATTAGGGTAGGAAGCTTGTGATTTTGATTTAGCAACTTTTATTTGTGGATATTTAACCCCCGAAAACTATTATTCTCAATTTAGATTAAAAAACTTAAATATCCTTCAAGTCCACTGTCAAACAAAATAATATCTCTGTTACGTATACATTCATGTACATTATTTACATAATGTTAGCCAAACCAATTAACAATAACTTGATTCAATCCTAAAACCAAATGAAATCAGACTCTTCTCTCAACGCCCAAGAAGGTTTTCCTTATTCAAGAACATATTACTATCAATTATTAACACTTAGACAAATTACACTGTGAATTAAGCAAAGACAAAAAATATTACTATAATATATTTTATACATTCGTCAAAGAAGAAAAAACTTAACTATGGTCACCAGAATATTAAAAAAAAAAACAAAGAAACGGAAAAAAAAGATAAACTTATCGGACCCAATTTAGAATATTAAGGAATTGAACAAATGTGGTGAAATCTAGAAAGATCGATGTCCTTCTTCTTAATCGGTAACTCGAATTCAACGAATAAGACAAAGTTAACGAATAGAAATCCTAGGAAGCTTTAAAATCTACATATCAAGAAAGAAGATTAAAGTTTTTGTAATTTTCAGAACTGGTTGATAATTTTTTTTTGCGTGATTTATATACACATTCAGTGAGTAGTTGAATCAACACAAATGGAATAAATGATATGAACTCTTGGATTTCAGTCTCATTGTTAGGAATTTATCCTATTTCGATCTTTACCCGAAAGATTAATCAGAAAATTGGAGAAAATATAAAGACAAAAAATAAATCGACACATAGATTTACCGTGGTTCCTAGATCTCACCAACAAGTGAGATCATGGTACATCCACGTTTAGCCTCAGCAGAGAGCTCACTACACTAAATCGGATTCAAACGTTTATACAGAGATGAACCCCTTTTCAAGATAAACCCTACCGATACACACCAGAATACCCTAAGGGTTTCTGATGAAAGATACAACACAGGGATAATCAGTACAGATTAAAACCAATAGTAAATCTAAGAAAGAAACGTAATGATCAAAGGTTTACACATGAATGGGTATAATCCTATCTGATACAGATCAAGAACCCTAACTTCGGAAACATGACCAGAGAGAAAAACAGTAGAGAGAGAAGGGCAACGATTCATCTAATCCGAAATACACATGAAATGTGTATTTGTAAAATGAGTTAAAGAAGTTTCAATTGTGGTCGTTGGATCATCATATTGAGTGGTCTAGATTGCATCTAGACTTTAACAGAACGACATTGTTTGACTTCAACGATAAGGTTGCACTCTTGTGCCATCATGTTTGACTTCTAACTAGATTGTTCTTGTTCTTATTTTAGAGCTTGTTAGAATCTTATGTTACTTGAGATTTGTTTTTATTGTTTTCTTTCATTTCATGTTCTTAGGGTTTTCCTTTATTTAGATTATATATTTTGGTTAGCTTATAGTGTAGATGACTTTAGTTTAATGATATTAGAATTTAGTTAGAATTTTGGTTAGTATAGATCCCTTAGGATTAACTTTTTCCTTAGTAATTTTGGTTAGAATATGGTTTTGGTACTTTAAATTTGGGTTAACTTTAGTTGATTTAGATTAGATATCTTAGTGAGTTTCATGCTTTAGATTAGGTTAGATTTTGGCTCTTTCGTTTTTGTTCTAGGATTGCATTTAGATCTTAAGTTTAGTTTCTTAGTTTAGTCCTTAGAATAGAGCTTAGAACTAATGCTTTCTTATTCTTCTTGCACGAGTTTCTTTGCTTTAGTACTTTTAGTATATATATAGATTTCGTTTACATGATGCTTGTATATATTTTAATTGCATGAACTCTTATATCTGCATGTTTTGTTTTGTATATACAGTTTGTATGACTTTTATGGCATTTAGATATTATGCATGATAGTTAGGTGTTTCTATGATATTTTTAAGTAATTTTTATGACTTGCATGGAATTAGTATGAGATAGTCTAATTTATTTCTTCTGTGTGAATTGTACTTGTGCTATGAAATTCTAGTTTGTATTGTTTTTGCTTGTACTATAGGTAGCTTTCTTAAAATTTCCATATGCATAATAAATTGTATTTTGTTTGCTTTACACGTCAGTAGCAGTAGTATTATTTAATTCATTTGTATTGAATTAGTTTAATTCATTTTCCTCATTTGTATTGAATGGATTAGTATTATTTATTTATTTAATACTGTTATATTTTATTTCATCTTTCTCTTTTCTTATATTGTAGGTACTTTGATTTCCTCTTCTCGTGTTTCTTTATTTTTGTGCAGGATCTTATTCTATATATTTCTAGATCTGGAATTTGGTTATTTTTAGTGTTTTTTACTCTGTTCCCATATTTTTATTTACTGTTTTTTAATTGTTTTTAGTGTGCAGTATTTTTAATTTTTACTTGTTTTTCTTATTTCTCACTGATTTTGGGTGATTAATTTGTCCAGTATTTTTGGTATAAATTCCAGTTCTAACTCTTTGAATTTTGCTATTTCTGTATGATTTCTCAGCTGTATTTTTTTTTCAGAAAATTGATTTTTCAGAGCCCCAATTGCTCTAAACATTTTTTTATACTGTTTTGCAGGGAAAAATTCCGGTCTGTTTTTTGGGCCTTTAGGCAGTTGCATTCCCTTTGTTCTTAAGTCTTTTTATTTAATTACCATTTTGCTAGATTTTTGTAATTATTTGGTCATTATTTTTTTTTTCTACTTGTTTTCCTTTCTTTTACTTTGTATTCTACATTAATTTTTCTTATATTTGTTTTGATTGATTTTGCATTATGTTTTGGATATTTTTAATTTTTATTGATTTTCCCTCTTAATTTTATGAACAAATATTTGAGTTGAACCTTCATCATTTTGGCGTTGCCTTCAACGCCACACTGTTGTACCACCCCATATACCCTATTTTTGAATTTTCAATTCACTTTTTCTTATGGTTTTCCCTCTTAAAAAATATTAGTACCTTCTTTCCTTCAAATTTTCAAAATTTTTTTTTTCTCTCTCTTTTCTCTTGGGTCACACGTATTCCGGGGGTTCGTTCTCCATCACATGCTTTCCTCGACTTCCCGGCTGAGCATGTCCTTGCACGAGATCGACTACCTTCTTTTGAGGGACGATGAATATTACACAGAAGGAGGATCGACTGGCGAGCTGCTTCCACATTCGAAGTTGAGGCCGAGCTGTGATAGAACACGAATTTACATATTTTTAATCCTTTGTACTTAGCATTTATTACATCTAATTTTATTATTATTGGTCTTTTATCTTTTATTTTGATTAATATAACAAATTTGGATTTATAATATTATTAAGCTAATTGAGCTCTTTTATTACTTTTATTTTTCAGGCCCAATATCTTGAAGTCTTACCTTAATTAATTAAGTCTGCAATTTACAAAGCCCATAATAATGGGTTAATAAAACTAGGTTAATTTGGGTTAAAAGGAGGCAACCGCCATTCATTCATTCTTAGCAAATTTTCGAGGTTTAGAAAAGAGAGGAGAGATGGAGATTACGATGGCCACCTAAGCTTCGATTCAGTTCGGGGAATGATTTCAAGACAAATTTTGAGTTCATGATCCAAACAAATTCCGGGTTCTAAGCTAATTTTCAATTTTGAATTCAATACTTTAAACAATTCAATTTTAGATTGATTGACTAAATATTGAAGAGGTGTTTTTACTTGATTCCGTTGATGATTGTTGATTGGATTAAGTTGGGATTTTATTATTTGTGATTGATTTCAATTTTGGACAATTTTGTTGATTGACGAATTGCCTTGATATTATCACGGTTCTTAGATTAAACTTGGATTGATTGATTGGGCGATCGTCTATGATATCCTTTTGTTCTTTAATCGAATTCTAGCTTATTGTTAGTAGGTGATACGAATGCTAATTAGGGATCTCATTTAGTATTCAATCAAGGAATTAGTTTTTTAATTCGGAAATTTATTAAGGAACAAGGAAGAACTTGGATTGAATCATGGACTGAAATTCTTAATATGATATTTGCATACTTTTAATTAATTAATTGTTTTCTACAATTTCCCAATCTAAAAATCTCTCTTTTATTGCATTCTATTCTCTTATTAATTGATTTCGATTAGGTTTCTTAGGGAAACAACTCGGTGAACACCCTAAATTGCTCACTGATTTAATTGAATTAATCTTGGCCGATTTGACGAAAATCGTGTAATTCTAAACCCTACCAAGCTGACACGACTTATGCATACTTTACCATATCGGCGCATCTTCGAGGTTGAGGAGCCGGTCTACATCGTTTTAGTATGTGAGTTCCTCGTGGTGTGTGTATTGAGTGAGTAAAATATAGTATCATATAAAACAAATAATCTCACAAAACAGTGTCACATAATCAAACACAACTAAGGCAGAGTACCTATCGCATGCAGATAGTAACACGGGAGTACCACAATTTTAAATTTATAAATATCGTATCCTCGGGAACGTTGGTGACGGCTGGTTAGTTTCTACCAATTATGACAATCTTTAAGGTTCAGGGAATTAGTCATAGGTGTCCATTCAATTCAAATATGTTTGTTGAAGAATATTTAAAACAAGAATGGAAAGATAATTAGCTAAGATCTCTAATGAAGTACGTATGATTAACTAAGGTGAACAATGTTCGAAAGTGTAGCTTGCAAGTAGATCTAAGGCAATTATGAATTTGAATGACTTGCATGGAATTAGTATGAGATAGTCTAATTTATTTCTTCTGTGTGAATTGTACTTATGCTATGAAATTCTAGTTTGTATTGTTTTTGCTTGTACTATAGGTAGCTTTCTTATAATTTCCATATGTATAATAAATTGTATTTTGTTTGCTTTACACGTCAGTAGTAGTAGTATTATTTAATTCATTTGTATTGAATTAGTTTAATTCATTTTCCTCATTTGTATTGAATGGATTAGTATTATTTATTTATTTAATACTGTTATATTTTATTTCATCTTTCTCTTTTCTTATTTTGTAGGTACTTTGATTTCCTCTTCTCGTGTTTCTTTATTTTTGTGCAGGATCTTATTCTATATATTTCTAGATCTGGAATTTGGTTATTTTTAGTGTTTTTTACTCTTTCCCATATTTTTATTTACTGTTTTTTAATTGTTTTTAGTGTGCAGTATTTTTAATTTTTACTTGTTTTTCTTATTTCTCACTGATTTTGGGTGATTAATTTGTCCAGTATTTTGGGTATAAATTCCAGTTCTAACTCTTTTGAATTTTGTTCGACTGATTTCTGAAGTTATTTGAGTTTCACTGCTGAATTTTTCTCTGATAATTGATTTTTCAGTACCAGAATTGCTCTAAACATTTTTATACTGTTTTGCAGGAAATTCCAGGTCTGTTTTTGGACTTTAGGCAGTTGCATTCCTTTGTTCTTAAGTCTTTTATTTAATTACCATTTTGCTAGATTTTTGTAATTATTTGGTCATTATTTTTTATTTCTACTTGTTTTCCTTTTACTTGTATTACGTTGTTTAATTCTATAATTAATTTTTTTTATATTTGTTTTGATTATTTTGCATTATGTTTTGGATAATTCTTAATTTTTAGTGGATTAAATTTCTTAATTTTATTTATTTGATTACACAAAAATTGAACATTGTTGACTGAGTTGAACATTATCTTCATCATTTTCGGCGAATGTGCCTTCAACACGCCCACACCCGTGTTGAACCCAGACTCCTATATATATCCCCATTTTTGAATTTTCAATTCACTTTTTCTTATTGTTTTCCCTCTTAAACAAATATTAGTACCTTCTTTCCTTCAAATTTTCAAAATTTTATTTTTCTCTCTCTTTTCTCTATGGCTCATACGTATTCCGAGGTTCGTTCTCCATCACATGCTTTCCTCGACTTCCCGGCTGAGCATGTCCTTGCACGAGATCGACTACCTTCTTTTGAGGGACGATGAATATTACACAGAAGGAGGATCGACTGGCGAGCTGCTTCCACATTCGAAGTTGAGGCCGAGCTGTGATAGAACACGAATTTACATACTTTTAATCCTTTGTACTTAGCATTTATTACATCTAATTTTATTATTATTGGTCTTTTATCTTTTATTTTGATTAATATAACAAATTTGGATTTATAATATTATTAAGCTAATTGAGCTCTTTTATTACTTTTATTTTTCAGGCCCAATATCTTGAAGTCTTACCTTAATTAATTAAGTCTGCAATTTACAAAGCCCATAATAATGGGTTAATAAAACTAGGTTAATTTGGGTTAAAAGGAGGCAACCGCCATTCATTCATTCTTAGCAAATTTTCGAGGTTTAGAAAAGAGAGGAGAGATGGAGATTACGATGGCCACCTAAGCTTCGATTCAGTTCGGGGAATGATTTCAAGACAAATTTTGAGTTCATGATCCAAACAAATTCCGGGTTCTAAGCTAATTTCCAATTTTGAATTCAATACTTTAAACAATTCAATTTTAGATTGATTGACTAAATATTGAAGAGGTGTTTTTACTTGATTCTTTTGATGATTATTGATTGGATTAAGTTGGGATTTTATTATTTGTGATTGATTTCAATTTTGGACAATTTTGTTGATTGACGAATTGCCTTGATATTATCACGGTTCTTAGATTAAACTTGGATTGATTGATTGGGCGATCGTCTATGATATCCTTTTGTTCTTTAATCGAATTCTAGTTGATTATTAGTAGGTGATACGAATGCTAATTAGGGATCTCATTTAGTATTCAATCAAGGAATTAGTTTTTTAATTCGGAAATTTATTAAGGAACAAGGAAGAACTTGGATTGAATCATTACCCTGGACTGAAATTCTTAATATGATATTTGCATACTTTTTATTAATTAATTGTTTTCTACAATTTCTCAATCTAAAAATCTCTCTTTTATTGCATTCTATTCTCTTATTAATTGATTTCGATTAGGTTTCTTAGGGAAACAACTCGGTGAACACCCTAAATTGCTCACCGATTTAATTGAATTAATCTTGGCCGATTTGACGAAAATCGTGTAATTATAAACCCTACCAAGCTGACACGACTTATACTTTACCATATCGGCGCATCTTCGAGGTTGAGGAGCCGGTCTACATCGTTTTAGTATGTGAGTTCCTCGTGGTGTGTGTATTGAGTGAGTAAAATATAGTATCATATAAAACAAATAATCTCACAAAACAGTGTTACATAATCAAACACAACTAAGACAGAGTACCTATCGCATGCAGATAGTAACACGGGAGTACCACGATTTTAAATTTATAAATATCGTATCCTCGGGAACGTTGGTGACGGCTGGTTAGTTTCTACCAATTATGACAATCTTTAAGGTTCAGGGAATTAGTCATAGGTGTCCATTCAATTCAGATATGTTTGTTGAAGAATATTTAAAACAAGAATGGAAAGATAATTAGCTAAGATCTCTAATGAAGTACGTATGATTAACTAAGGTGAACAATGTTCGAAAGTGTAGCTTGCAAGTAGATCTAAGGCAATTATGAATTTGAATTGTCTTACTACCATACCCGAGTTATCTAGAATGATTACCTCAATATGGTGGTTGCAAGTAATCCTAAACCTTTTTAGATTAGCTATTGAGGCTTCCTAACCCCAGTATGGTGGCCACAAGTTATTAGTCATAATCCGGCAATCTGTTAAATCTCTTATGGTGGGGACTCATTAACAAACCGTCAATTCAATTAACTATTGTAGCATCATGCATCAACCTAAGTTTCATGGCATAAACTCAATACGAGAATTAAATCGAAAGCGTAAAACAATAAGCAACTCACAATGTATATTAAAACATATCCTTTCCCGAAATATATAAATCATTAATCAATCAATCAAAATAAAGAGAATCTTAGGACACAAAATCATAACATATAATCAAAATTGTTATAATCATACCAATTATAACAATTCGAATGACTATGCTGCTTGAGCCCATTCAAATTGTTCATGTTCGAGTGATTTGGTGTGATTCAACAACCGAGGGAGTGCATCTATTTATAGGAGTTAAATAGAGCTGAAAAGAGCTAAAATTTCCATGTGGGACATTGAATTGCGCCAAAACCGCCTTGAACACGCCCATGTCGCGTGTCTCCAACACGGGCTCAAATACGGGCAGAAACACGCCCGTGCCAGCTACAACACGGGGTGCAACACAGGCAGAAACATGCCCGTGTTGAACTATTTTCCAGAAAATTGCAATTTAGTCCCCGATTTCTTTCTTTCTTCAATTTTGGTCCCTAAAACTTCCGAAATCGAAAATAGAAATAATTTGCGTAATTCTCATTCAATTAAGTCCAATTAACTCCATAATTAACTCGAATTGAACACAATTAATGTATAAAAACACGATATAAATCGAGTTATCAAATACCCCACACTTAGTCTTTTGCTTGTCCTCAAGCAAACTACTAAATATAGTCCAAGAAAACACGTAACTCAAATAATCATATTCATCAATTATGCACAGGAGGTGTTCAACAATTCAAACTTGTTCAGAAAATCAGAATGGACTATCAAAGAGTGAATTACTCCTAATACCTCATCAAATGTATCATGCATGAATCGAGAAGAAATAATTCAAAATATTCATATTAACTCAACACATATCCAATCATAGAATCTCCCCGGGTGAAGTGTGTGTTCTAATCGACTCATCATCCAAATAATAGACTTCCCATCAAACTAGTAGAAAGATAGTATGTTGATCACTTAGACGTCACAACAGCTAATTATAATTAACCATCTAGGGATCAAGTCACAATGCCACACTTATTACTCTTTTTTTTTTTTTTTTTTTCAAACATATATATTTTTTTTTTCTTTGCAATGGGTATAAGCGTTTACTTAACCATGTTAACTTTAACTACCCTTGTAGCAGGTCTCACTCCGGTGGCTCCCAGGACCTCAAAGACCTTAGGGCACCGGGCATTTAATTCCCTTCAGGAGTGATTCCTAAGTAGCAAAGAACACTTGCAAACTACCCTTATTAAAATAAATAACAGAAAAATAAACTAGTGGCATGCTTTTCAAACCCCTATCAAGTCACCATAACAACTATCACAACATCCAGATGGTCTAACACTATTTAACTAAAACTCCAAAAGTGATCCATCAGTCAAACAATTTTGCCAAAATAGATGTGCTCAAGATAACAGGGATTTCCTACAACTAGACTAGCATCAAGTTTCTACGAATAAATCAAACTCAATCCTCAAGACTCTTACAATCAAACAAATAGTTTTTATCATAGGCGGAGTAAATCATACTTCAAAAGTTTATCGGATATCCCAAAAAGTTTAAAATTGCCATAAAATTCGAGAAAATTCGAAAAATTTAGCCCATAAAACTAGAAAATCTCACCCTACCCCACATTTAAAATGAACATTGTCCTCGGTGTTAAAGGTAGGTGAAAAACGAGTACCCCACACTTAATCAAACATCTATTAGCACAATAAAACAAAGCGGATACGATAGATGCCCAAGACTAAGTAATATCCTAAAATAGAAAACACCAACAAGAAAACAAAGCAAAAAGAACAAAAACGAAAAAGAAAACAAGAAAAAGAAAACAAGAAAAAGGGAAAGAAGAAAAACTAGGTATCCAGTGGTTGCAGCGGCTGCTGGAATCGAAATGATGTGGCGGTGTGGAGATTTGGTGGTGGAACCTCATCCTCACGAGATATCCATATACCCTCAACTTGTATGTCTGTCCATGTTCCAGAGGGTAGTGATGGTTGCAGGTGCAGGAAATGTGCTTTCCATAATGAGAGCTACAATATCTATACAAAGAAATCTCTCAACTCTAGCAATGAAATGTCTCAAAGCACGTTCACAAGTGTTAGTAGCATATTCCTTAGCGAGTTAAAAGCGAATATTCTAATCATGTACACAAGAATACACCTAAAAACATGTGATAACTCATTTATATCTATGGCATTAATCACTTCGATATTCTCCTTTCTATTAATAGCATGCAAGCATAACATGCAAACAATGAAGCACAAAATGAATAATTGAAGCTTTTGACCTTCTAAGATGAACAAGATGATACACAGTGATATGGTCCCAAATAGATTTTAAGGACAATTCCAAACTCTTCATACTCAAATCATGATCATATCCACCAAGTCTAAAAGAAATAGACCTTTTATGATGCTCAAAAAGTATAGAAGATTTACATACTAGTACCTCGTAAGTAGTGATGTGTGAGTTATATATATAAAAATAATATAAATAATTGAATAAATAATGCTAAAAATAATAGGAATCTCTAATATTAAAATAGGTTTGTCACTAATAAAATAAACTCAACTAGGCAGAGCACCTATCGAAATAATTTAGTAAATAAGGTGGTATTCGATTTTAAATTTATAAAAATCGTTTTTCCCTAAGACTTCTATTAAATTCTAGTGTGAAAATATAATTGAACTAATTATGAATATGATTTGTGAATAAGAATCATTCAACAAGTAAACCAACCATTATCAAGAATGATAAGATTGAAGTCTATATCCTAGAAATCAAATTAAAGAACAATGTAAGGAATAAAGCAAGTAAAAAGGTTGGGAGGAATTCTTAGTAAAATATAGGTGAGATAAGAGGATACAAAATACCAAGTATAGGATAATCTTGGATCTAGTATCATAGATCCACCAAATTCAAGTCTAAAGTAGAATCTCTTCCATATGGATCGTGGCAAGAAATTCCTAGATTAAGAACACTTGAATGTTGACAAGATCAAATCTCCCATCAATCATCCTAGTCCGGTCCATCAAAAGGAAATCTAATCGAATCAACTTGGCACTAATTGTTGTCCTAGTCCCGGCCTAACAATTAGTGTTAATCCGGAACTACAACCTCAAATCAAAGCTTGTACTAAAGATAAAATTCAGATCTAAAGTCATCAATGAAATTGTACTTCGAATTAATAAAACCACAATCATTCAATCCAAGAACATCACAATATCTCAAGTAATTTGTAAAATAAAACCAACCAAATCTACCTATAAGAAATGTAGAAATGAGAATTCCTAAGGTTGGTTAACTAATTACAATGAATAACAAGGAATAATAGAAGAAAAGGGGAAAGTGAAACATAGACATTAAACCTTCTTCCTCTTCAACTCCTTCTCTTGATTCTTCTTTGCTTCTTCAACTTGGATCTTCAATTTGTGTAGCCCAAATACCCTAGAATATATTCAGTAGATCTCCTTACGGATTGAGGCAAACCTACCTAATTAATCCCAAGATACTCAATACTACAACAAGTAGAGAGTAATCTCTAAGAAAATTGGAAAATCAAAGTATAGATCTCTCTCTAAGTTCTACCAAACCTTTACAATTACTTAGCTATTCAGCCTAATCTAACCTCCAACCTCAAATAATGGTAAAAATCTCAATATTCATAGATAACCAAAACAGGGGTAAAATAGTAATTTTACACAAAATTCTCTAAAATCTCGGAACAGATCACAAACACGGGCTCAGTGTTATACGCAACACGGGCTCGGTGACGGGTTTATCACCGAGCGCGTGTTCTTCCGGACGTGTTCTTCCTTCTGTATGGGCGTGTTCATTCACCGAGCGCGTGTTCAATAGCTTGGAAGGGCGTGTTCGCCCTTCTTTCTGGGCGTGTTCTTGGTCCGAGCGCGTGTTGTTGGACTGGATTTGTATATCTTTCCGGAAATTGCATGTTTAGTCCCCGAACTTTGATCTTTTGATCAAATAACTCCACAAACTTCCCGAAAATATAAATATCACAATTAAGTACACAATTAACAAATTCATCTCAATTTACTCTATTAAACCTCAACAATTATGCACAATTACCCTTCAAAAACATTATCCAACACGAGCTCAAACACGGGCAGAAACACGCCCGGCCGGCTACTACAACAGGGTGCAACACGGGCGGAACACGCCCGTGTTGAGCTATATTCCGAGAAAATTGCAATTTAGTCCCCGACTTCTTCCTTTCTTCAATTTTGGTCCCCGAAACTTCCGAAATCGAAAACAGCAAGAATTTGCATAATTCCCATTCAATTAAGTCCAATTAACTCCATAATTAACTCGAATTGAACACAATTAATGTATAAAAACATGATATAAAATAGAGTTATCAGCTCGCTTCATTCACACTTTTCGCCGATTCCGTTCGTTTTTTACTCGGAGGGGTCGACAGGGACATGTCGATACAGGAGTTTAGTATTTCTTTGGGTATATGGACGCCCAACGAGGTCACCACCGACGTCTACGCCACAGCTATTCAGGATTTTGACGAGGAGTCTAAGGTATACTGGTCTCGGATCTAGCTCGAGCGTGACGTCTACCGACTGACGACTTCGAAGGCTTCCGGTTTGCCTCCTTCTCTTTGCTACTTACATTTTATTTTAGCACACACTATTACGGGTAGGAAGGATAGTACGGGGGTAGTCACTACTATAGATTGCACTTTACTTTCTCATATTTGGAGGGGTATCCCGGTAGATATTACTAGAGTTTTTGCACGTCTCGCTAGAGACTATGCTATAGATGTTAGGAAGAAGACCTTAGGGATGGGACCATTTATTATGAGAGTAGCTCGATATTTAGGTATCAATTTCGAGCGAGCTGCTCTCGGGCCATCAAGTTTTTCCACTTCTTTGGTAGATAGACAGGTTCTTATTAATATGAGGATGCTTAGGAGGGACAGGAATAGATATATTGTTGTGAGGACTTGAGTTGTAGCACCACCCCCTCCCCCTGCATCTATTCCTGTTTTTTAGCACGAGCCCGAGGATTCGAGGGAGCCGCCTCCACCACTACCAGTTATTCACGAGCCACCGATTCAGGAGCCACAGATTTATGTGTCGCAGACACCGTTCGAGCGATATATTATAGAGGGGATGGATCGGGAGGCCGTTGTTCAGCAGGCTTGACACGAGGAGGTCCGAGCTGCTCTTCTCGACATCTGTGTCACATTATCACAATTGACGCAGCAGACAACACAGTAGTAGACCGACCTCAGCCACATGTTCGAGGGGTTTCGGTCCTCTTAGGCTAGCCCGGTTGTTCGTCAATCACCACCGCCGGAGGATTAGTATCTTTACCGCTTTCTGTATTTACTTTTTATTTGTATTTAATTATTTATAGTTGTTTTCTAAGTGCTAAGTGTTTAAGTGCTCGGGCTGTATTTATTAAGCTTTTATTTCTTTTATGAATGATTGCTTTTCTTTTATTTTTCTTTGTGTTTTTCTCTTTATTTTCTTCTATTTCTTTTAATTGCTTATTTTTCTACTTTTATGCTTTAATTTAAGTGTGGGGTATACACTAAGGACAGTGTAAATTCTAAGTGTGGGGTAGAAAAGCATGTGCTTTTAATTGTAATATCTCTCTTTTTGTGTTAATTGTTCCGTTCTATGCAAAAGTTTTCCAAAAAAATGAAATTTTCAATACTTTCAAATTCTTGATTTACTTGAAAAGATTAATTGATGAATTGTGTACTTTGATTTACTTTGCCGATGATAGATAATAATTGTTGACATGGCTATGATTTCGAGATGTAATTTGTCATTATCTCATTGATGCTTGACATTAGCCGGTTATAGGAAATTCCCGAAAGATTTTTTTAGCACATCTTATTTTGATGAATTGTTTGATTGGTAGACTACTCTTGGACACTTGGTTGATGATACTAAATCTCTTGGATTTTGTGATAGCTTTCATGATTGCATGATGGATTCTTGAGAAACATGCCACTAATTGTTTACTTTTTTGTAAAACTAAAAAGAGCCTCTACATGTGTCCTTTGTTACTCGAGAACTACTTCTAAAGGGAACTTAATGCCTGTTGCCCTAAGGTTTTCAAAATCTGGGAGCCACCGGAGTAGATCTCGCTAAAAGGGTAATTAAAGTTGACATTGTTCAAGAGAGTGTCTCTAAAAAAAAAAATAATAATAATAACGAAAAAAGAATATATATATATAATAAAAGTGGCTTTGTAACTTGAGTTTCTTAAAGGTGATTGTGGTAAGTTGTTACGATTTTCATTTGATTGAACTATTGTTTGATTGAGTTGTTTTGGTCGGGGAACTTTTATAGCTTGGTTGGTCGTTGAGATTGATATGAGTGTTTCAAATTCTTACTTGAAATTGTGCATGAAATGATTAGTGAGGCAACATGAAGTATTTCATTCTCTATTTTCTAAAAAGAAATCTTTGAAAAGTAAGTTGAACAATTTGAATTGTTTGACAAATTAGAATACCTCTTTTAATTGAATTCTATAAGTATTTGATGCATTTTAGTGTTATAATTCTTTTTGAGCTTTCTTTACATATTTGCTTAGGGACAAGCAAATCTTAAGTGGGGGGTTATGTGATAACACGAAAATGTATCACATTCTTAGGGGTATTAGTTTATGGATGGTGTTATGCTATCACTTTGAATACTCTTTTCATATTGTTGGTAAGACTTTGAGAGTTTTTCTATACACTTTGTAATTTTCCTATTTTCTATAGATCACTCTCTACATTGTTGTAGTTATGAGTGTCTCAAGAGTGTTCTAGTTAGTTTGCCTCGAAACGTAAGGAAATTTGCTAGATCTATTCAAGAGGATTTGTTCTACATCAACTTGAAGGATTAAAGAAGAACAAGAGGAGATTCAAGAGGGGAGTTGAAGAGAAAGAAGGTTGATCGTTTCAACGACCAATTGATACGGCACATATCTTTCCCTTTCTTCTATTACTTTTTGTAATTTCTATCTTGTATCTAGTAGCCAACCTTAGGAACTCTCTCTCTTCTACATTTATCTTAGGTAGAAATTGTTGATTTTATCTTACAATTTACTTTGGGCATTTTATGGTTTTCATGGATTGAATATTGTGGTTTTATTGATTTGAATTTGCAAGTTTAATTGTTAAATATTTATCAATTTTATTTTTTTATTTTTAACAGTGTGTTGTAATTAATTTTTTTTTTTGATAATTGTTTGAAGTAATTAATTCCTTTTGATAACTTCCCTTCTTATAATTAAATCCTAAATCACAAATCATGTCACGTTTCTTTCCAGAACTATTTGACTTTATAAATATATTTATTAAATAAAAAAAAACCTTTGCCAAATGTATTAAATTAATATTTGTTTAAAAGATAAATTCTTTACTTAAAACGGAGATATATATATATATATATATATATATATATTTTGGGTAAATGAATATATATATATATATATATATATAAATAATTCTCGCAACTAATTTGTCATCAAATGTAACGTCTCTCGAAAGATTTATATAAAAAAATAAAACTTTTGTACCCCAACTCTCACTCACTCCCTGTCTTTCTTTAGTCTTCATTGCACCCAAACTGACGTGCTTTCCATCCACTCATTCTCTTCCACGTGTCCCCTTCCTCTCTCCTTTTTTTTTTTTTTTTTTTAAACAAAAAAAAAAATTAATGTGTTATGGGAAAAAAATATTATATAATTTTCTTCTAGAATGAATAAACATTAATTAATATAACTCAATGAGATTCTTTTTATTTTTTAAAAAAAGGGTTAAGAATTAAAAAATAAATAACATGGTATTATATTATATTGTGAGACAAAATTTTGTAAAAAATTCTGAAAATGTTAAATTCATAATATCTAATACATACATACATATATATATATATATAATGCTATGTTTTAAATATTGGAAACACATAATGTGATATTAAGAAAACAATTTGAGAAATCTTAATGTAATATTAATTTTTTTTTATAAGAAAAAAAAGAGAGACAATCATGATGGAATAACCTTGTGTATTGATTCACCAAAAAAAAAAAAAAAAACCTTGTGTATTGGTATTAATACGTGCAAAAGTACTTACCAAAAAAAACAAAAAAAAAAGACGTGCACACGTCACGCCTTAAACCGCAGCGAGTACTCTAAATCAAAATTCTCGCGCGTGGATAAGGGAATTTTATTTTTTCATTTCTCACGTCAAGTTAAGGTACAAACCTCGTTGGGCAGTCACACACTTTCCACATACTGTTCGACAGTTATACTCCAAAATCTGGTCAGTCATCCCATATGCCCCACTTTCCTTTTCTCTTTCTCTTTCTCCCGCGTATATTTTTGCCGGTTTCTTCTACCGGTCACATTTCTGATGTCCCTTTCTCTCCCTAAACCCCCTTAAATCCCCGCTCTGTACCCATACATACATATTTCGACTGTTAAATTCCTAATTTTGGTTTCTCTCACTCGAATTTTGTAAATTTGTTGAAGAATTAAGGTTTTTTTGTACTGTAAAATCTTATCAAGAGATGTGAAGAAGATAGAAATCAATAATGATTGGTGTGTCCCAAGAAAATTCTTACCTCTCATCAAATGCTGTTAATTCCGACAGTAATGAAAAATTAAGAAATAACATTTTCCAGAGTCAGAAGAGACCTCCATTGTTGCCTTCTGAAGCTGAAAATGGGCCGAATGGGAATCCAAGGAGACCTAAATCGAAGGAGATCGCTTCTCGATACCTATCCACCTCGACGTCGTCTTCTTCTACGACGACATCATCTTCTTCCAACTCTTCGAATTACATGACTCCGCCGCGGCGTACCTCCTCGACGATCACCAGGTCAGTGCTAACTACTCTGATGCCTTCAGTGCCTAATTCGAATCGCCGGTCTCAGTCGGCGGAGCGGCGGCGTCCGATGATTCCTCGAGCTTTATCTGGGGATACGCCGTTTCAAGGTAAGTCGTTTTCTGTGCTTAAGAGCAAAGCCAAGCCAGCTCCTGTTTCCAGTAATTCTGCATCGGTTGCCGGTAAGAGATGCCGGAGAGGAGAAGGAAGTGAAATAAGAAGGAATTAGATGTAGTTAAATAATTAACATGCACAATTGAAGAAAGTGTTTTAAACTATAAGTCATTAGAGTTAAAAAGAATACCCTAGCACCATCAACAACTGGTAAGCGGACAAGACTAGCTTCCAAAGCTTCTGTAGCCCCTAACAAGGAATTACTGAGATCTCTCTCTATAATATCCCAATCCTCCAAAGAAGGAACCTAAACCCATCAAACACATGAGATGCACAATAAAGACGTATATATTAAATGGTCACATATGAAAGAGAAACAATGAAAGAGGAAGGAAATAAGATAAAAGAGAATTATATATAGCACAAAATTTGAAAATTATAGGCAAAACTTTTACCATCCAAAGAAGAAAGCATCAATAACCAAAATTTTTAAAACATATATATATTGTATATTTAAAAATGAAGAAAAATAAGGGAAGGTGGTCAAGAGAAAATTTTGATGCATCCGTAAAACAACAATAGGAAAATACAACAAAAAGATATCAAGGACCAAAACAGATAGTTTTAAGGCCTTGTAAAAAACAATTGTTAGAGAGATCAGTCTTACTTGTCTGTTCAATATGGAACACAACTTCAAGTTATGGTTCAGCAGTTGCATTTCCATTCTCTTTGACCTAACTGAATGTCGCAATTTTGAGGTGGTCACCCATGCATTGTAGAGACTTCTCTGACAAATGGAGAAAATATTAAGCACACAAATATAATTTACTTTCTCACTAAAAGAACAGATTACTTGATTCTCACAAAAAAAAACTTGGATCCCTAGATGCATTGTGTAAGTGATTCCTTACTTATCACTCTACAGCAACAGGATATCTAAGAGCTACTAAATTTGTCTGCAACCATTATTCAAAGTGATTAAGTCAATTTTCTTTCTTAAGTACCAATTTAGATTTTTAATTGTTTTAATTTTTAATGATAAATCAGAAAATGTTATTATAGCACTGTCCCACAACCTTCATACTTTTTACAAACCCAAAACCATTAGAATGGTTAAAAGAAGCCAAAATCCAACTTTCATATTTATAATGATTAAGTATTTTCTACTGAGAACTTTTTTTTGCTCCCAATAATCTCAAAATTGCAAACCTGACCCGCCTCAGGTTTATATTCTGAAACAACTGTGCTTCTTGTTAGAATAAAAATTTAAGATTCTTCTTGTTCTCATGTTACCAAAGAGAAGGTGATCTTTAAACTAATGTAAACAGGTTGTTGACATAGTAATCTTATGTAAATTGAAGTGTATATTCCGTTTAAAGTTAGTAATTCTGGGGGCGCCTCCTCATTATTGAAGTTCTTTATCCTCTAAAGGATCCCACCAGATCAACCTAGCTATTAAAGGATATCATAAATATGAACATCCAATCATCTGCAAATATACATATAATACTTCACTTTCAAATTCGAATAACTTTCAAGTAAATATTTTAAGTTGGAATAAAACATTGGAGCTCCATACAGATGATCAAATAATGGTCTAATCATTTTGATTTCCAATATATTGTCTAGTCATCACAAGTTTATCTGTGAGCCAGGCATAAAAAGGAAATGTAATCAAGAATTTATTATGCAGCAATTGAAAATCCATTACGGATACAGCACGCCATAAGAATGAGTTTCTGAAGACGAAATGAATCATATGCGCAGTCAATGCACTCAAAAATACGAAAAATAAAAATAGAAGGAAAAAAAGGCAAATAGAATTTCACCTCTGCTAACTCTGTCTGAGCCATCAGAGAGGTCTCTGCTCGAGCATTTACAAATCGCCACTGCAAATGACGATTATACAGCAACCTCAATTCATGTTCATCGAGAATCATGGCCTCCTCCATCTTCCGACTTCTGACATCAGCATTAAAGCTCAAAATAGATGGCGATGCAGGCCTCACACTTCCACGAAGAGGAGAGGATAATCCCTTTCCACTTCCCCTAGCCTTCTCAGCAAAGGCGCCAAAATCTAAGCTCTTAGTACAAAAACTTGAATCAAACGACCTCGACCTTACCGGCAACCGATACTGATCATTCATTTTTGAAGTTAAATTCTCCCTTTGATCTCTCGCTAGCGACGTTTTTCTCCTCTCCGGCATCTCTTACCGGCAACCGATGCAGAATTACTGGAAACAGGAGCTGGCTTGGCTTTGCTCTTAAGCACAGAAAACGACTTACCTTGAAACGGCGTATCCCCAGATAAAGCTCGAGGAATCATCGGACGCCGCCGCTCCGCCGACTGAGACCGGCGATTCGAATTAGGCACTGAAGGCATCAGAGTAGTTAGCACTGACCTGGTGATCGTCGAGGAGGTACGCCGCGGCGGAGTCATGTAATTCGAAGAGTTGGAAGAAGATGATGTCGTCGTAGAAGTTGAAGAAGAAGACGACGTCGAGGTGGATAGGTATCGAGAAGCGATCTCCTTCGATTTAGGTCTCCTTGGATTCCCATTCGGCCCATTTTCAGCTTCAGAAGGCAACAATGGAGGTCTCTTCTGACTCTGGAAAATGTTATTTCTTAATTTTTCATTACTGTCGGAATTAACAGCATTTGATGAGAGGTAAGAATTTTCTTGGGACACACCAATCATTATTGATTTCTATCTTCTTCACATCTCTTGATAAGATTTTACAGTACAAAAAAACCTTAATTCTTCAACAAATTTACAAAATTCGAGTGAGAGAAACCAAAATTAGGAATTTAACAGTCGAAATATGTATGTATGGGTACAGAGCGGGGATTTAAGGGGGTTTAGGGAGAGAAAGAGACATCAGAAATGTGACCGGTAGAAGAAACCGGCAAAAATATACGCGTGAGAAAGAGAAAGAGAAAGAGAAAGAGAAAAGGAAAGTGGGGCATATGGGATGACTGACCAGATTTTGAAGTATAACTGTCGAACAGTATGTGGAAAGTGTGTGACTGCCCAACGAGGTTTGTAACTTAACTTGACGTGAGAAATGAAAAAATAAAATTCCCTTATCCACGCGCGAGAGTTTTGATTTAGAGTACTCGCTGCGGTTTAAGGCGTGACGTGTGCACGTGTTTTTTTTTTTTTTTTTGGTAAGTACTTGTGCACGTATTAATACTAATACACAAGGTTATTCCATCATGATTGTCTCTCTTTTTTTTTCTTATAAAAAAAAAATTAATATTACATTAAGATTTCTAAAATTGTTTTCTTAATATTTTTATATTTTATAAAATAAAATTAACCAATTAAGATTAAAAAAATAATTTTTAATATCACATTATGTGTTTCCAATATTTAAAACATAGCATTATATATATTTAAAATATATGTCTTTGATTTTTTACTTATAAAATAAATATTAGTTATTATTCTATAGATAATTTACTATTTTAAATAACTATATATATGAATTCTGTTTGTAACATTTTATAGAGTAATAAGAAATATATTCAAGATGTTTTATAAAATATTTTTTTAATGTAATAATATAAATTTTTGTTTTTTTTTTAAAAAAAAAGATACTAATGATATTATGAATATTAATTTCTTAAAATATAATTAATTTGGTCATAAAAATTATTAAACTAACAGAGTTCATAATTTTTTTATTAATTTATTGTATTATGTATTCGAAATCATTAGTTTATTTTAGCATACCAAAATAAAATTTTAATATAATTAGCTTAAACATGTTTGAAGGAATGAAAATGTTCATCCATGAAACAAAATTCTTATATATATTATTTTATAACATTTATTTGGACAATATTTTAAAACAAAAATTATAATTAAATTTTGACAAAAAAAATTTTTTAAAAAAAATTATTTTTGAAATTTTTGAATATTTGAATTAAACATTTTTTAGAATTAAATATTAGAAATATAATTAAATTATCTAATTTTTTTAAAAGTAATTTATGCTTATTTATAGTTTTCCTAGTAAAATAAAACTAATGAAATATTAAATTTTTTTAGAGTTATCAAAACTCAAAAAAAAAAAAAAACACATATATTTCTTTGATTCTTTACATATAAAATAAATATTAATTATTATTCTAATATTAGTTTTTGTTTAAAAAAAAAATCCTAACTTCTAGTGTGTGTCTCGAACTCGTAATCTCCAAGTCATAAGTGAGGCTCCTACCCAACTGAGCTATGCCTTCTCGACATTTCTAATATTAGTTATAAATATTAGTTTTACTATTTTAAAAATATATTAATTTTTTTTTTCAAATATTTTGTTGACAATCTTTATAAAATAATGAGGTAATTTTAAGACTGATAAACAAAATACATTTTAGATATAATATTTTAATCATATCTCACTTTAATGCTTATCAACATTTTATTTTATTTTATTTTATTACATTTATTAATTACTCAATAATAATCCATTTTATATAAATATATGTATATAATTATAACTATATTGAAAAAACTTCAGAAAATAATCTTAAATTTGTAAAATATTTGTAGTCTAATTAATTTTTAATATGACACTTTTACTAGTAACAATAAGTATAAACTTCAATTATTAAATTTGTATGTTAAAAGAAAAAATTATAGTATTTTTTTATAAATTTTTATATTCTAATAATTATAACAAAAATAATATAATTTCTTATTTATAAAGTTTTTTCCCTAAAAAGATTAATACATACTTATATCAAATTTATCAATAAAAAGTAATATTTGATATATTATAATGTTTAAGGTTTTTTTTATAATTTAACATTTATGTATAATAACATTTCATATTCTTTATTATAAATTTTAATTTTTAATTTTTTAAATTTTTTTATTATATTTTGAACCATACGATGTAATTATGATGATATTTAGTGATTTTTTTTTTTTTTTTTTTTGCAATTTATGACCTTCTACCAAATGTGAGCAAATATTAAATTTAAAATTTATAAAATACTTTTATTTTTAATTTATATTAATATTTTATTATTATAAATTACTTTTTAATATTTATATAATTATAGACAATAAAATTTCTTTTATTTCCTGTAAAATCAGAATTACAAGAAATATGGTAATTGAATACAAGAAATTATATAATAATAAATTTACAATGTCCAATCTCTATGGATGTGGATTCGAGAGGCGTTTTGGGGCTTGTCTCGATCCAATTGATTTGTTTTCTTCTGAGGGGCGTTTTGGGCTGGATCTCGGAATGGATTGATGTCAAGGGCTTTTGGGCTTGATCTCGATCTATCGAACAATTTGATTTTTCTTCCAAGGGCTTTAGGACTTTGTCTCGGAATGGATTTGGACTTTGAGAGGAAGGACCGATTTTAACGGAGGTTCGGTATCCTTCGAATATCTCTCAACTTCACAGCTTCTTGAGTGAGTGAGTGATTGTATGTGTGTATATGACTATGAAGTACGTGTCACTCATCTAAGGGTAAATCTTTTAATATCAAAATATATAAAATATAAATATAAATATATATTTAAAATATAAAAATAATATTTAATTATATATTTAAATATATAAATAAAATTTATATATCTACAATAATAAAAAATATATTTTATAATTTATTATAATTTAATATTTTTCTATTTATTTATTTTTAAATATATTTCATGAGCAAATACTTATCTATATTTTATAATATATTATATAAGGATAAACTATCCCAGTTGCACATCAACTAATCAAGAATCTAATTTAGCACTAAACTTTTTTTTTTTAAGCTTTTGCACTCCAACTTTCAAAAATCGCTTATATTACACCTCGGTCCAAAATTTTCGCCCAAACTCAGAATCCATCCATTTTTCAAGGGCATTTTCATCTTTTTATATTTCAAAAATGTTATAAAATATTTTTGGGATTTTTTTATAAAATAATTTTATTTTTTATGTTAGTAGGATTCAAACCCAATCCCCCGATATAAGTGAGCGTCCTTTGTTGCACCAATGTTATGCAATATATTATTTTTTAAAAAAAATATTTTTAAATATAATAAATAAAACTAAACATTGATGTAGTGGCAAATAACTCATCTAAAAGTAGATGAGATCACGTGTAGATTCAATTAATAAGTGAAGTGAGACGAAAAATTGTAAAATTTTGATGGAAAAACACACCCATAATGCCCTTTAAAAAAATTAAAATAAATAATAAAAAAATTAATTAGGTAAAGAGAATGCATATCTACCAGTATGTAACATCATCCATTTCAAAGGCTAGAGAGAGGAAGGAATGGAAGTACAATAAATTACTACTACACTGACTGGTCTAGTTGATCAAGAGAATAAGGAACTGCAATCAAGGTTCATCACGGAAGAACATGAGTGTCCAAAATTGGCTTAAAATCAGTTTAGCAACGAAATTCCCACAATTTCTTTATAGGATCTTGATGATGAAGATCAAGGTGGGAAATGAAATTTCCAAGAAGATAGGCGAGGCCTGTGAAGACTGAAGAGTGGGGGTATTTTCCAGGTGAAAAAAAAAACATGTCACATAATTCCATACTCATAACTGTAATCTAAAAACTAAAAGGGTAACTATTATAAGAAGCAACCTAAGATTAGTATCATACTTCTTTATATGATTCTTCCCAACATCTTACTTATTTTAAATTATGAAGAACCAAGTGATATTAATGCAAAAAATATTTCAAATTGCATGGAAAAAAAAAATACTTGCTTCCTATTCCCTCATTGATATGCATACAAGGGAAAAGGAACAGACGACGACACGGCGGGAACGGTGGGGGAGAGCAAAATCAAGCTAGATAGGCGCAGAAAATCTGAAACTTCTTCCGACGTGGTTCTGAACCCACTGTACACTCCCATGGCTACTCTTGAGGAGCTAGGTTTGAGGTTTTTTTTAAAAAAAAAAAAAAAAAATCAGCAAAGATGAGGATTATGATAAAAGGAGGAGTATGGAAGAAGAACACGGAGGACGAGATCTTGAAGGCGGCAGTGATGAAATATGGGAAGAATCATTGACAAAAAATTATGCTGAAATAAGTAATTCTGCTGATTTTTGTTTTTCTTCATTCTGGTGTCAATTTTAAATTTTAGGGCATTATATGCATTGGTTTTGATACTAGTATATATACATGAGAAAAGGTTAAATATATAATTTTTATTTTAATTTACAATAAACATTTAAAGATCTGTATGCTCTTGGTATAATATATTAATTGATCTTAAAAATTAATTTTATATTTAATAATTTAATTGTATTGATATTTGAATTGAGTATTGTTATATATTTTAGTACTTTTAAATGCAAGTTTTTTTTTTTATTATCCATAATTTAATATAAATATGTCTATAACAGTGTCAAGTATCTAATGTAAATAAAAGAAATTATATTGTTTTTGTTATGATTATTAGAATATAAGAATTTAAATTTAAAAAATAGAACTTAAATTGTAATAAAAAAAAAAAAAATAGGAAAAAAAAAGATCATAAAACTTATAAACCTATATATATTAATTTCTGGTTGTTGTTAATGAGATGTTTAATTAATAAATTAATTAATTAAAAATGAAATTTCATATTTGGAAGCAGAGAGCCGTGTGGAGAAACATGAAATTTCATGAATTAATTAATTGTTCATGAAATTTTAGTTTGATGAGTGCAAGCAAGATGCATTCCTCTACAGGGAGGCTTAAAGCGGTGCTCCACAATTTATTACCCACATTGATGGGGAATATCTCCAAAAAAAAACAACCATGATTTCAAGGGTTTCGTGAACATTTATAGCCTCTACAGTGAATGTTTACTTCTTTTTGATCGGAAAGGGATCCTGGATATATAAATCAACAAAAGGGAGTGTACAACTCACAAAACGAGATAACCCGAACTAAACAAAGCCAAGAAGCAAAGAGAAAAACATCATATCCCAAAGAGAAAGAGTTCCCAAGATCGCCGGAGACTTCGTTCGCTAAGATGTGATGAGTGTAATGCTTACCACTACTATACAATTTTGAAATATGGTCAATCCAAATGACATGAACCGTAATCCTAAACATATCCTTCCAATGATTCGGCCAAGAGTTATCCGATCGCCTAAGCTCAAATTGTAGTTAATCCAATCTCGCCACTTGCATACAAAACGCCGCCAATTCTCGAGCGGCACCATAGCTTTCCAAACCTTCCTTGATAGCACACAATCTCGCAAAATGTGGATATCAACCGCACTGTCGCCTCGGACACCAATTACATCTTGGAGAGCCTACCGCCTTCCTTCTCCACAAGTTAGCATTTGTCGGCAAAGCTTGATGAAACACCAACCATAGAGCATAGGATGCTCGAGCAGTCCCCTTTAAATTTCCGTATACCCCGCCACACTGGGGTCCGGAACTCCCGCTCGGGCCGCGAAGCAATGAGGTCCTTGGCCGACCTTAGAGTGAATCGACCGATTCGTAGCACCCCCGAGCATTTTTCACACCACGGCCACATTGTTTACCACCGACAACCGCATAAGATCCAATAAGAACTCCCCAGGAAGCAATCCTCGGAGTTGCCGGATTTTCCAGCCATTTTGTGGACACCACATTTCCGCCACACTCGCTTCTCGGATTGTGCAACCGCTCCTTCTATCGCCTTTTCGTGCAGAGCAAAGTTCCCAACTACCGGTGGTCTTTCCAAAAGCGAATAGACACCCCATTACCCGACTTCCAACACACCCCTGTCCGTATAACCTCCAAAAGCAGATCTCGACCTTTCCAGATCGGGGATTGTTGTTCTCGAGGGGTTTAGCTGGCATAACTTACTCCAACCTCCGTACTTCCCTTCCAAAACTCTCTTCCAGAGGACTAACCTCATCTCGAACATAGCCGAACGCCGCCTTCGCCAAAGAAAGCCAAATTGCCGCGAGAGGTCGGGGATGCCCATGCCCCCCTTACTCTTAGGCCCGCACACCTTCTTCCAACTTACCCAATGCAATCGGTTCCTACCTTCTTCATCACCCCAAAAGAAACGCCGACAAATCTTTTCCATATCCGAGATCACCCCCGCCGGTAGAGCACAAACTTGCATTGAATACACAGGTATAGACATGAGTGAAGTTTGGATAAGGATCGCCTTGGCAGCCCTTGTCAATAACCTTGCTTTCCAGCCCCCCATCCTCCCTTGAATCTGGTCAATAAGGTATTGGAAAGTAGCCTTCTTCACCCTCTCATGTATCGGAGGCACCCCCAAATATTTCCCCAAGCTTTGAGTCGCCGGAATGCCAAATTTGGAGCAAATAGTACTACGTAAATACATCGGAGTTCTTGGCGAGAACCAGACCGAGGATTTTTTCTTGTTAACCCTCTCGTCCAGATATTCCACAAAATCTGCTCAAGACAAACTCTATCAAACAAGCTCCCCCATCAGTAATAGATCATCAGCAAACAGGAGATGTGATAGGGGTGGACCATCTGGGGATAAAAGGATAGGTCTCCATTGACTACCAACAATAGCTCTATTAATCCCTCGACTAAGAACCTCCATGCACAAAACAAATAAATATGGAGATAGGAGGTCCCCTTGTCTCAACCCCCTTGAGGGAGTGAAAGGTTGTAGTATATTACCGTTCCAACACAGTTGGAGGGAGGGGCCTGAAATAATATTCATGATAAGAGAAACAAGATGATCATTAAAACCCGAGAACCGTAGGACATGTCGGAGGAAGGCCCAATCGACCCTATCATAGGCCTTCTCTAGATCTACTTTCGGAACGAGACCGCACTTACAACCCCTCCTCCTCCTCGGGGAATGTAGCAACTCTCGAGCAATAATTATATTATCGGAGGTACGACGGCCAGGGATAAAACTAGCCTGTTGTATTCTCGTTAGCTTCGCATGAAAGGTTGGAGCCGATTAGCAAGTATCTTGGAGACCAACCTGCCTAGTACATTGCAGCTAGGAGACGACCGAAACCGAGATAAAGATTCTGGACTGGCTACTTTCTTAATAAGGCAAATTAAGGCCTCATTTACTCCCGTCGGCAGCGCTCCCCTTCTAAACACTAGCTCTATAAATGTAGTGACAGTGCCCACAACACATGCCAAAACCTTTGAAAAAACCAGGCCACCACATTAGGTCCCGCAGCCTTATCCGGACGCATTTGGAACAAGGCCCGCTTTTATCTCGGCTCCCGGCACCGCTCGATTCAGCCAAGACTTATCCGAACGGTTTAGCCGGGGAAATCCCATTCACTGGGGTCACAAGGGAGACAATGTTCACCGGTGTACAATTGTTCATAAAACCGCCGGGCCATGTCCCGGAGCTTGGTCTTGATCTTCACACCACAATCCATTAGGTCCATTTCGGCCGCCGATGAAATTCCTTCGGCCGGCGAATAAGAGTTGAGGTATGAAAAAATCGTGTATTTCGATCCTCCTTCACCCATGTAATTCGCAATTTCGACGCCAAAAAGCTCTCCTCCTCAAGGGGGGTAGTGGGAGTTCCTCTTTAAACGCCCTTCCAAAGCACTTAGATAAACCGACGCTCCTCAGACAACTTCCTTTCGGATCCCACTGAGTCTAGCCAACAACCGTCTCTTCCGGTGAAAATGTTGCCAAAAACCTGTCGGTTCCATAAAGATGCTCGCTCCCTAAATCTCTCGTCTTTGTCCAAGGTGTCACTACTAGAACCCCATACTGCCAGCACCAAATCTTCAAAGCCAGGATGCTCAAACCAAGCCTTCAAGACCTGAAGATTGTTGGTCCTCTGCTCTCTGCTCGCTGCCCTTTCGCCAATTAGAATCGGAGGGATCTCTCGAGGCTACTCTAGTTAAATGAAAACGAAACACAAGATGAATATAACGAGCTGCCCTCCGGTTGCACAACCCACGATCTAGCCGCCTCGATTCGGGGGGCAGCCTACACGCATATTAGTCGATGTATACCGAGAGCCCACAAACCCCATGTCAAAGAGGCCACACCCGTCCACCGCCCGATGGAGAGCCCGCATATGTTGCACTCGGCGGGGTTGCCACCTCTTTTCCCCGAATATTCATCACCTCGTTGAAGTCCCCTGACTAACCATGGGAGTATTAATGCATCGTTCCCAAAAGAGATAGATACCTCCATAAGTCCCGGCTCTTAATACCGGTTGGAGAAGCATAAATTGCGTAAAGGAGCCATACCGGTTCCGAGCCTCGCTGAACAACACAATTAATTATTCGACTATCCACCGATACGGGGTCCAACCATATCTCGCAGTCATTCCAACACACCCATATCCTACCGGTGAAGCCCTCTCGCTCCGCCTCAACACCTTTTAGTCAATTCGGATTTATTAAAATGTTATTAATCACCGAACTATTTACTCATGTTTCCACCAAAATTACTATAGAAGGA